>JAZHYW010026843.1:0-27924 GCA_037355805.1 Ixodes ricinus
GGAGTTTCCTCCGGTTATTCTAGCTTTCAAGCCGGGATGAATTGTTAGAAGCGAAAGTAGGGAGGGCTGGGGTAGAAGACCTCTTTTTTCTTTTTTTCTATGTAGCATCTGAAGTTTGATTAAACTGCCAGTTGCGAGGGAGCGCTCGTTTGTCGTGTTTCTTTTCTACTTTTTCCTCGTATTTTGTGCGCTTTTTATCTAGGATAAATACTTATCAACTAGCCAAGTTTTCAAATCTACTATTATGCCAATTTTCATCAGCAATGTTGTTTGCAATCTGTCTTAAAATTATGTACAGATATTTTCTTTCTTTCCTTCAAATAAGTGGTATTATTTAGAAGTACGGTTATTTATTTGTCAGAGCGGGTCATTATTATTTATATAACTCGGTATTTGTTGCACGGTCAAATTATTACCAACTTTTTCGGGGTATAAACCGAGCAGGGACAGGTTATATATCGCGCAAAATGAGTTCCTTCGATGCGCACCCATTATAGTCTAGGGACTCCAGGAAGCCACACCTATGTCATTTTCTCGAAATATTAGACAATGCGGTGTTTTGAAGTAATTCAGACACAGGAAATTGTAATCATTATCATAATAGATCATTCCTCGATGGATGCGGTATCGATGCATCGAACCCCTACGTCCTATCATAACTTTAGTGCACGCCAAAACAAATTACAAATTGTAAATGCTTCAGCACGTTGATCTGACGAACTTATTAAAATAATATACAATATTCACTAATTTTCAAATGTTCTTTAACAATTCAATTTGAAGAAAAATGAAGAAAAAAACTGGATGTTTATTTTTTACTATGGGTAACATTTTATTGGTCTCTATCTCCTTCGTGATGATATATCACGGTTTGTATACGAGGTAGGAATCTGTCAAGCTGCGCTTTGTAGCTTTTTCCTCATCTCCTTCCCAAACACGGAGCCAATACAAGTTGAAATTGGTGTGAGAAGTTAACTATGCGTAGACGTTTTGTTTGCTTGCTTGCGGCGTCGTAAAAATCTCGGTTCATTTTCATGCAGGGCTGTCTTCCGTCTCGTCTTTACTTAATCCTTGTCTCGGCGCGCTGTTTTAAACCAAGATGCATATGTTCAATTGTTAACAAAAAACATCAAAATTATATAGAAAAAAACACACGAAAAAAAAATGTAGACGCGGCGGGTCTTTGTAGATTTACAACTGTTGTAAGTAGAGATGTTTATGACCAAAAGCGTCGCTTTGAACGCCGTTCTACGACTGGGCAAGCGCTCAGTATGATGTACGTCTTTAGTAAGATGGACTCCACTTACGTCGAGGGAAATAAGAATAATGTCAGACAGTCAACTTTGACGATATTAGTTTTAAACTGCGATAACTCCGAGCTTCCAGCGTGCTTTTAAAACGCACCACTGAACGTATCGCTTCTCACAGGTGACTAGGTAGCCAGGATCACACGTAGCGACGTCACGGAGAGCCAAATCCGCGCATACGCGCTAATAGGCTACCACGCTCGCTAAAAAGAAGAAGAAAAAATCGCCCCGTGCTTTTAGGGCTTTCGAGGACAGCGCGAGATCCCTGCAGCGTTCCGAAACGCGCGTCGTCGCCGTCGGCCCGTCGCGATACCTGGGCGGCGGCCGTCGCCCACGGCGGGCGGCGGCACGCACGCCGCACGCGACTCCCGGCGAGAGCCGAAGCGTGCTGACGGCCCCCCCCCCCTCCCCCCCCCCCCGTCCCCTCCGGCGGAACGCACAAAGGACCCCCTCAACCCCCCCGGATGGAACATCTGGAGTACACCTCGGAGTTTCTTCTTCATTTCCTTTTTTTTTTCTTTTTCTATAGCGAGAGGAAAACGAAAAGTGGCAACAAAAAGCCGGACGCCAGCAGGAGCCGGGGCACGTGCAGCCGGCGCGTGCCCCTCCGCGCACGCGCCCCACTCACCAGATGGCGAGCACCCGCTCTTTTTTTTGACGCGCGTGCTTCGATGCCGGAGGGGGTCTTTTTAGTGTTCGCCGAGGAGCGCGACCACCGTCCGCGTTTGTCTCCCGTGCTGTGGCCGCCGATCGTCGCCCGAAACGATGTCCGAGAGGCCATCGGAATGTCCCCGGAGTCCGAGTCTTCCGTAGCAGCGGTCCCGTCCGCAGCGTCCTCATATCGCGCGATCCTGACACCGGTGAGTGGCCTCGTTTCTCGTCGCCGGTGCCGAGCCGAGAGAGGCTGTCCGGGCCTGTCGCGGCGGGGTTTGCTTTCGCGTCGAAAGTTGTATACTTTGTGTACAACGCTCTAAAATTTATCGAGATATTAAAACGCAGAACGACTCTTAATTGAGGGACGGCTTCCTCCTCTTCTACTCCTATTTAATATTTATTACTTTGTGTTCAGCGCTGTAAAATTTATTCAGATATTAAATCGCAAAACAACTCTTCATTGAGGGACGGCTTCTTCCCCTTCTACTCCTATTTAATATTTTTATAAGAGTAGGAAAAGAGTAAGACGTCCCTCAATTTAAGTGAAATGTAATGTTGTTAATTAGAAAGATGAAGCGAAGCGCAATATAGATACAGAAAAATATTATCTTAATTAAACAGTTGCTAGTCTAGCGTTGTGTATGTCTTCTGCCTCTCTCTGCATGTAACCTTCCTTCGCGTTCAGCTGGCGCCATATATAGCAATGAACCAACTATACTTCGTTTCACCTTATGTTGTACCCAGTGGCGTCACAGGGGGGGGGGGGGGGCGGGCCGTTCCGGGCGCAGGGCTCAGGGGCTGTCGCGGCTGGTCACGAGAGCGGGGGGGGGGGGGGAGTCGCAGCGGGCCACGCGAGAGCGGGCAGGGGGTCGGGGGGGTCGGGGCGGGCTACCGCCCCGGGTGCCGCTGACCCTCACGACGCCGCTGGTTGTACCGCAGAGAAGGCTAGAAGCGCGAGCTCAAAGCTGCTTTGGGCACGAGAGCTTGTGGCGCCGAGATGTGACCTAGAGCAAGGCGCTCGCGCTTGTAGCCTTTGCTGCGGTACATCATGAGGTGAAACAGAGTATACTCAGCTCAAAACGAGTATATATCTATACTCGTTTTGAAGGTCACGTGGCGCGTCTTGTTGATTTTTGAAAAGTGCAGTATCGTGAATTATCTCACATTAGGACAGAGAGAGAGACATATTTTTATTTGATGAGGGGTTCACCCGCTATGGAGTGACAGATACGCTGCAAATACAGTCCCTCGATAAAATTCACGCTTTCAAGCACCGTAAATCATTGTTGTGGAAACGCGCAAGACACGTGCCACGAGCGGGTGCTTCGCCGCCATTCGTTTCCAAGGGCCGCTGATGCGTCGCTGCACGAGGCACGTGCAACGTGCGGCCCTTAAGAAGATCATGGCGTCACAGCCCAGCTTTGAGCTACATTTCAATCGCCATGTTCTTCCCAGAAGTAGCGCGCGGCACGTGTCCTAGATGATTTGCGCAACAATCTAATGGTCGCCACTTTTCCCAGGATAGAGGGGCTTTACCGCTGATTTAATGCTGCGCCGCCACCACCGCGCGACCTTCAATGCTGCGCCGGGACTCGTGCACTGGCGCTTTTGACGCTACTTGAGCGACAAACGAAAACACATCGAGGGGCTTTAGCTGCAAACATCACATAGAGCTTCATCACGGCAGTTCACTGCGAGATGTGCGCTCGGGTGATTTTGAAGCGCGGGTGCTCGTGCGTACCCCAAGCTTCTGGAGTGACTCTGGTGCCTGTGTCCCTGAAAACTTTACACAAAGCCGCACCCCAAGTCACCAGAATGTACCGAGGGTTGGAAACACGAGCAACTTGTGCAAGGACGCATTGCAGTTGCAGGAACTCTTGCGCAGCAGGTGCAACTGCCAATGAGCTCGGGCTCAAAATTGCTGCCCAGCACGCGTATGTTTTGCACTTTGGAAGGCGAACAAAGCACGCGCCACACGTACCGACTCTAAAAAGACACGGGCCGGAAGCCCTTTTTTTAAATTAAAGCCCCTTGATAAAGGCGTTTTTTACAAGTACCGCCGATCATTGTTGTGGAAACGCGCAAGACACATGCCACGAGTCGGTGCTGCGCCTCCGCCATTTGCTTCTAAGGGTCGCTCATTTCAATGCTGCGCCGCCATTTGGTCCCCAGGGCCTCTCGAGACACGGGCCTCGTCCACTGGCGCATTTGATCCTACTTTCTTTCTTTCCTTTCTTTATTAATACTGTTAATCTCTTTCGAGATTGTTACAGGAGTGGATCAAACATATCACACAGGTTGCACTTAATTGCTGCAAAAACTTGGAACAAAAATCTAAAAATTAGTAGTATTTACAACATCAGGTGGCAAACTATTCCAATCAATAATTGTTCGAGAAAAGAAGGAGTATATAAATCTGTCATTTTATAGCTATATGGTTTTATTGTTCTGCTGTGAAAATGCCTAGTAGACCTGGGGCAGAAAAATTTAATATAATCATCTTTGTCTATTTCAAGCTCGCCGGTAACGATAAGGTAGAAAAGTTTTGGACGATTTATTCTCCTTCTCTCCTGTAGGATTTCCAGGCCCGCCTCAATACAAAGTTTTGTGGTGGACACATTAGAGGAATACACAATCTACACAAAACGCACCGTAAATCTCTGAATTCTCTCGAGTTATAAAATACAACATGATGTGTTGGGATCCCAGATGACACCAGCATATTCTAACGTTGGCCTAACCAAAGTTCTTTTTTTATAATAATAACTTTGTCTTACGGGAGCCATGCTTCATATACCTGCGAAGAAAACCCAACTTACTCACTTCTCCACTAGATATGTTCCTAACATGTATGTTCCACCTTAAGTCGGATGTTATATTCAAACCCAGATACTTATATGAGCAAAATCAAAGAAGGCTACAGTTACCAATAGAATAATCACAAAGTAAAGCACTTTTCTTGCGAGTAATAGACATACAAACATTCTTTGAATAATTCAGTGACATTTGCCAGTCAGCACACCATCCAGACGATCTTTCTAGCGAGGAGTTTAATATTTCGCAGTCTCCGATACTTTTGATTTCCTTGAAAACAACACAATCATCTGCAAACAATCTTATCTTGACTGTGATTTTACAAACAATATCATTAACAATTATCAAGAACAATAGAGGCCCGAGAACTGATCCCTGTGGGACACCAGACGTCACGTGCGTAGTACCGGAACACGCGCTATCAAATTGTACAATTTGCTGACTCATTGTCAAATAACTTTCTAGCCACTTCAAAATATTAGTATTATTTAAAACAACCGCCAATTTTGTTAGTAGCTTCTCATGTGGAACGAGGACGAACGCTTTTGAAAAGTACAAGTATACAACGTCAGTTGGTCCTGGAGTATTAATTACCGACGCGAACTCATGCACTGTTCCGGTAAGTTGGGTGATGGTAGACACTTTTTGACGGAAACCATGTTGAGCCTTGGTAAAAAAACTATTTTGCTCAAGATATGCCGATATGTGTTTAAATACAACATGCTCCAAAACTTTACTACAAATACTAAGCAAGGAAATAGGTCGATAATTAGGAACACCAGATTTTAAAATGGGAATCACTTTCGCTATTTTCCATTTTGAAGGTACAGTGCAAGCTTCTAGCGAATTTCTGATTATTACAGTCAAGAACTTACCACTCCATTCCGCATACGCTTTCCAAAAAAGCACTCGGAATTCCGTCCGGTCCAACCGCCTTTTTAACGTTAATATCCAAGATATAATATAGAATACCTTCCTCCGAAATTCTTATATCTGACAAACAGTTTCTAGCGCATTCGCTGTCTTCTCAAATTGCATCAAATACCGGACTGCGACCATTGTCTAAACTGAAAACGGACGTGAAATATTTATAGAAAGCATCAGCAATATAATAGGGGTCATTCACAATTTTATTATCAATATTCAACCCGTTTACTTTTAGTTTAGAGGTCGATATAAAGCGCCAAAACTTCTCAGGCGAGGACTTGAGAAAGGAGGGCATTGCTACATTAAAGAATCGATGTTTTGCTTCTTTAATTGTATCCTTAGGCATGTGGTTTAATTGGTCAACGAGGCTTTGCGTCTTTCGATCGTTTGCGAAGTATAAAAAGTCTACGGCGCATTTGAATAAATTTTCTATTTATCCACGAATTTTTTTTATTCGAAAACTTCACTTTTTTGGCACAAATTTTAGAATGCAGTCAAAAACAATGTTTTCAAAAAACTGCCACAAAAAATTTACGTCGATCTCATGTGCACTGGAAGCACTGAAAAAGTCACCAAAAGAGAACGCAAGAGCGTCAATAATAGCGACGTCATCGGCCTTGGAAAAGTCGAGATATTCTTTGCGCCTTCGTGCGTCGCAAGGCGTATTATGTGTGGAAAACGTAAGCAATACCATTTGATGAACTGAAATGCCCTCAATCACCTCAATGCTTTCTACTCTTTCATGTAAATGTTGGGTAAGGAAAATAAATCAAGTATCGAGTCTTTTTCTTCCGGTAATCTTGTGGGAGCGCGTACAACTTGATTCAGATCATAAAAGAAGGCCAGCTCTAGCAAAGCCTGCGAAATATGACACGCTGACCATGTGTGTTCCCAATCTATATTAGGCGGGTTAAAATCCCGAGCAAAAATAATTCTAGAATTTGCATGTACATTTTTGGAGAGAGTCATTTATTTTTCCAAAATCATTGCCACTGCTAGGTAAGATATATGGAAAAAGTGCTTACACGAATCCACCATATCTCAACACCACTGATATCTGGCATTCGGTTATAGTGCAAGTTGTTTTCTTCAAGACTATGGCCACGCCCTCACCTCGGGTATCTCTGTCCTTCCGTATTATTTTATAGTCTGGGAAAATGATTTCCGAGTTAGTTACTTCAGTATGTAGACACGTTTCCGTGACGACTGTGATATGTGGGTCACGAGACGGCAAAACATGTTCAAAATGCAATAACCTTATTCATTACACTTCTCGCGTTCAAGTTAAAAAATGTAATTGAACTCGTGGGCTCCCGCCTGGATTGTCATGTCTGTTGCGACGGTCTGGGATGAGTTAGTGCTACACGTGCCTGTTTATCACTGTCCCAAACAAAGAGTGTGTGATTTATTTTTAGCTTGTTATAAACTAGACTGACCTTATCGCCTTTCTTTCGATTTTGCTCAGAACTGTCCCACAACTGCTTGCGAATGTTTCGAACACGTACCGAGAAATCTAAAACAGAAATTGCCGATCCCTTCAGCTTAGGGCAGTTTTTAAGAACTGACAACTTCTTTGAGAAATTTAGGAACTTGACCATTACTGGCCTTGTTTTGCCATCTGATTTGCGTCCAAATCTATGTATTCTTTCTATTGTTGTATCTGCTAAGCCGAGTGTTTCACCGAAAATTTTGTTTACAACTGTATCCTGAAGTAATTCCGCTGTCTCACTAACCCTCTCAGACGAGATTATTTCGGCGGCTTCTATTTTATAGGTCATCAATCTTATCCAAGAGTTCACCTATTGTGTTTTCGATAGTAGAAACTCTGTTTCCACAATCAGATAATTGTTTTATTGTCGCCTCTAGGGCTGTCAGTTGAGTCTCAATTTTTTCCAGTTTTCGGTGAATTCGCTTGAATTTTTCTTCTGCCCGCTTCTGATTTTCTTTGATGGTTGTTAAGTCGCTAGTCATTTGCGCCTGGTTTTCTAAAACTAGATTTAACAATTCTTCAACTGTGGGATCTGGGTTGGTTTCACTGTCACCGCTCATTTGAAGGAGTAGAACAATGATATCAGCAATACACGGGAAAAGAGCACAGGGACACGGCAGCACCTTCAAAAAAAAAGAAAAAAGGTCATCGCTTTTGTACGAGGGGTCAGAACAACCAACCTGCCTGCACGAAGAACAGAAGCGGGTTTAGCCGCATGTTCGTGTCGATGCTGACGTGTCCACTGGCGCGACGTTGTTCCATTGCCGCCTTTATATCCGGTTCTGCAAGCGTCGATGACGTCGGTGCACTTGATGCGATGATCACCAGGGGTAGATCTGCAGCGGCGTTGGACGATCACGGTATGATGATCGGAACGACCACCGAGTAAAGCAGAATCCATTCTGCTGATGACGAATCTTGGCAGTAACAGCGCACACTGTACGATGAACAAGAGCGAGTTTAGCCGCATGTTCGTGTCGATGCTGCTGTGTCCCGATATGTTTGCAAGACAAACGCAAACATATCGAGGGACTCGTTTTGGAATGGGTTCTTGCCGGGCACAAAGGACGACGGCAAAAGAAAGGAACACACAAGACACAGAAGCGCTGACTTACAACTGAAATGTAATTTGCACAAAGAAAGGAGATTAAAGCATCAGAAAGGATCGGACTACAAGAGCGCGACACAGACACAGCTTGCAAGGCAGGGTACACACTGCATAAAAGGTAGGGCACACAAGCATAATTTCGAACTACAAATTAATTTTATTATACAAGGACCTATCTAAATATAAGGTTTCCTCATTCGACAGATCTGTCGAATGAGAAAACGTTACAAAAACTGTGGTGCTTTTCTGTTGAAAGGCTGTTGAAAAAAGTCATCAGAGGATATAAAATGTCAATAGCTTTTCATCTGACTTTCTCTAGCTTTTCTGTTGACTTTCTTTTGAATATTGGCCCACTTTTTAATAAAAAAAGTCAACAAACTTTTTGTCGCCTCCAAGATGATTTTTCTGTGGCTTTTCAATTGAAAAGCTACAGGCGTTTAAAAAGGAAAAAAAATTGTTTACAGCGTCTCTATTCATTCAACAAAGTTTTGGAAGCTTACTACGGGTTTCTACTCTGCTCCAAATTGACTGCAGCAAAAAAACGTAAAAAAACACAAAAAAACACGCGTATTTCTTTGGGGGATTTAGAATTTTTTTATGAAATGGTGACCCTGTGGCATTTGAAAGCACTACTGTATCCCACAACTACACATTAGAAACGAAGACAAACACAAACACAAAGAAGCACTGAACACCTGAATCACAGTCCTGTTGACTGCTCCAGAGCCTTATATAACCTGCATATTGAAGGTAATCATTTGGCCGGTGACCACTTCTGCACTTATTAAGGTTCCGAATATCCGATCTCCTTCTCTGGAGTCTGTCAAAGAGAAAATAGCGTTTCGAAGTTTGTGGACGATATCTCTTACTAAAAGCATTGGTACAACTAACATTAATTCGGCGCAGTCGCTAAAAAAACACCCAGAAAAACGGCTTTTAGAAGAAATCTCATGACTTATCTGCATAGCACCACTTAGGACGAAGCGAGTCAAGACAGTTTCTCCACTTCAAAATAGTTATTTTGCTTTTCTTTACTGGTTGACTAGTCTAATATAGTCATCAAAGTCACTATAGTCAAAAAGTCAGAACAGCAGGGTGTGCCTTTCGAACGCGTGGCCTCCAGCACGCGCTCCGTGCCTTCCGTCATGCTTTGACTGCACGTGCGCGCTCGAGGTGCACGAACGCCGAAGCGTCGACAAGGGTATTAGGCTCGCACTGGAGGCGGGACAACAGAAGCTAGTGAACTAGCGGCTGCCTCCCTCTGACACCTATGACTATTTTCTGCATCGTGTTTCCCCAGCTCCGCCTATGCACAGGAATGTGGCCACGGTCGGCCATCTTTTTGCTAGAGTTATATAATCTCAATCCATCATAGTAATATAATGGACAGCGCTGTGGCGGCAGGCTGCCATAAAAATAGCCGTGGGTCTATAGTACACTGTACCGTGGGTGATATTTCGTGCTTGATTGAAGCCGCTCGACGAAGCAGATTCTTGAAACTCAGTGGATGCGACAGGGGAAGGTCGACTATGCCGTCATGTTGTGCAGCGCACTGTTCAAATCACCCCGACTGTGAGAAGACAAGAACTTACCATCGGTAAGCATTCAGTGTAGTGTGGCTCTCCTGGCGCGCAGGGAGACGTTCGGGGAAAATATTTATTTACTCCCAAGGTTTCCACGAAGTCGCCCGCGAACCCTTCAGCTGAGGGTGGAAAACGTGTACCCTATCTAACTGGCGGTAGATTGCGCAACCATACTACTATGGTGTGGCTAGAGATAATATAACTCTACCAAAAATATGGCCGACCGTGGCTGCATTTGCGGAGCGGGCAAACACGATCCAGCAAATAGTCATAGAGATCAGTGCTGCCTCCTGTGAACTACAGTTATGGCAGCATCACGCATGCGTGAAACGCTGAGTGAGATCCTTCTTGTCAGCGCCTTCGCTCAAGAATGGCGTCGTGCAGTCAGGGAGAGGGGTTTCGTGCCGCTTTTTCGTTTACAGGGGATTTATAAAAGAGTAACGTGCAGCGGCAGCGCCCCTCCGTGAAGAACGGAGTCGTTGTGTCGTCGCTTGCAGCAAGAAACGCAGAAGTGAGGAGTCACGTGTCTTTTTTGGTGGACGCAGGCGGTGCTGTGTGCTGCGGCCATGGCGTAGAGGGCGCAGCATGCCTACCCCTTCCCAGGGCAGCGACCAGCAAGACTTGGCCATTGCCGGATTCCGCGCATGCGCGCAGGAAGCCATACGGTTCCTCATCGAAGAAGAACACCTGCCGGGTAAGGAACAATTTCTGCACATTCTTGTAGCTGTCTTCTCAAAGTAAACCTATCTTTAGCCAACTTTTTTGTCTTTAAAACAAAAATTTAGCAAAAAGCTGTTCTACTATTTTCCTACAGCATTCAGTACGTGATGTAAAATGCTTACCCTCGTAAGATTAAAAACTTTCAGCCTTTCCGCTTTGGTGGAGAAGGAAGAGGTGGTGGTTAAACGTTTTTTTATTGATGAAGGGTTATGTCAAGGCCTCTTGATAAATATCATCTAGCCTTGATGGGGATAGGGAAGTGGGTGATTAGGGTAGGTGAATGGGAGGGGTTAAATGAATTGAGAAATGCCCGCCGAGCATACGTAGCCCAACAGAGAGAAGAGCAGCGGAGCTGTGCTATGTGCCGCCATCTGTGAGCGACGGCAGCAACCGACAACCGGCTTTTGCCGCCGTCGCTCATAGATGGCGGTAGCTGTCGAGAGGGTTGTGTCGAGATTTGTTTGTCCACGGACACGAAACTGGAGAAACTAGCCCTACGCGAAATACTCTGAAAACCCGCCTTCCCCGAAATTCGTGAAATAAAGAGCCAGTGAAAATAATGCGAAACTGCTTGATGGTCTGGCAGCACTGTGCACGCGACCATCTTGGTAGCCTCAAGTATATTGAGTTTCGGTTTCTCCGCATTTCCAGGGCATGGACGCTCTGCCACTAAGTGCCATTCGGAAACATTATTGTTTTCTGATTTCCGATCACCCGACGTGGACAAAGAACTAGGCCGTCATGCCTTTCATCTCTGAGGACACTTTTAATTATTTTTTTTCGATGCGAATACGCATGAAGTCGTACTGTTCAGCGGTAGACTGCTCCACGCCAATACATGCTACTCAAGGTTAGTTTTTTTAAATTATTGGTGAAAGATTTTTTTAACTCCCTGTGATTTTTTTTTTAATAGAAACTGTCCAGGGCAATATTTCTCAGGTGTTGCAAAGAGCTTATATTGGTTTCCGATAGAGTTGACGGTAGTAGTATGCGTTTTGGGAAGGAGGGGGGGTTGGGAACCCCCCCCCCCCAAACCCCGCCACCCCAAATAGAGTTGACGGATGTTGCGCTCTTAATGAAGATTTGTGCAACCCTTGCAGAATAACTGCATTGACTTTCTCAAAATTACCCCCGAGCTTCTATGCACTAAACAATATTTTTACCTCGGCTGCGACAAAAAGAAAAAAAAAAGAAGAAACAAAAAAAGGAGATTGTGAAATGAGGTTGGCACCGCCCGTGTTGCTCCATTCGACGTCCGCAACCATAGAGTCCTCTATACTCACAAAGCCTGGCAGATTGATGACAGAGCCATAGAGTGCCCGGTCGCAGATTTGGAGCGCGAGGATCTGGTAGCACAGAGCATTTCTCGGGGAGTCTGGTTGGTGTTCAGCGCACAGGTTTTGCAACGGCGAAAACCCGAAACATGGTTGTCAAACCCGACGAGAAAAGTAGCAGCGGTACGCAGAAGCACGAGCGGACATTCCACCCTCGGGACAATTGTGTTTCGGCGTCTCGCCGCAGCGGGGCGCCCGTTACATGCGTCTTGTCTGCCGCTCTACTCTTCACTTTCGGCGGCCGCGTCACGTGACGATCTGCGAGGCTTTGCCAGTATAGAGGAGGCTATGCCGCAACGTATGTTTGCGTCGTCGCCGACACCGAAGTTTTAGCCACTGCGATGAACCTAAGTCGAACGCCACGTTCGATGTAATCGAACGTAGCGTTCGACAAAAAATAAACAGCAAAATCTCGTCTCTATGAGTTTTGAGCAAACAGACACGTCGTTCGTATCTGTTGTGTTTGCTATTCTACGTGACTGCGCTTTAAATATTTAAGGATATCATATCAACAAACTCCTGTTCAGTTTTAGAGGTGTTTTACAAACCTCGTTTACCGACGCCAGATGAAGTGTATGAAAATCGCTGCAGAGCAATGAGATTGTTCTCTGGCTTTCCAAAGTAATTAATCTTTTTTTATATATATGACATTAAAATGGGGGCTGTGTGGTGCTTTCCGCTTTCGTTGTTCACTGTTAACCATAAGCATCTTCAATTATTTTTGGTGGCGCAGATTAATTATTAAAACCCATCTTTTTGCCCCGCTTAACAGCCTTGTTCTCGTCCGCATACATTGAGCTGCTTGCGCACCAAGAAAAACGCAGGCCAATACTATAACGTTCATAAAAGAAAGAAAAAGTTCAGAAACAAATTTGGTACAACTTCGTGAAAAGATTAGGGCCCAGTTCCATAGTTGTAAATGGATGGCTTCACGCCGCGTGATAACGTCCGCATATGTTTCTTCGCGCTGTCACCGATTGTTTTCGACGAAAGCTGCGTCTCAAGTAACAAATAAAAAGAAGAACAAATTGTGAACCCTGTTCACGTTTGCGTTCACGTCACGCACGAATCGAAGGTTTATCGCTGCATCCGCAGCGCAACGCAGCAACGCGTTGGCATCGCACCTCTCGCACGTAGCGCGGTCGCTTGTTTACATGGGGTCTTTTCCGGTCGGGTCACTATAGTTTCGTTTTCTCGCCGCTACCAAGATGGCGGACGTAGTTCTCGGCGCGCTACTAGATCGCGCTCTACATTTTGCATATGTTCTATATTTATGTGTTTGTTTCCCTCACTATACGAGTTCTTCGAGAATTTCATAACGGCCGTTGAGACACGGACAATCAGCGGCCGTAAGGGCTTGTCCATGCTTAGCGAGGAGCAGGGGACCGATATGCGCCCCACTCCTGTACGGTAGCCGTCCTGCACGCTCTTCCTCGCAGCCGATCTCAGCGTCTGTAGAATTGTCATTCCCAATCACTTTAAATTTGCAAGGGGAATATTGGTTGACCCGAGGAAGACAGCCATTTATTTCAGTAAGGACGACTTTGGCACTTGGTTGATTTCCATGCGCCAGCGACGGGCACTGGAACGCTCACTGTACTCGCAGCCATGCCCGTCGCTGGCGCATGAACATCGGCGAAACGCGGACGCAGAAAATAAATGGCTCAGCCTTCCTAATGTCGACAAGTATCTCCCTATCGTGGTTTATAGTGATTTGGATGGAAGTTGTTGAAAACACTGAGATCGGCTGCACCGAAGACCGTGCCGGACGGGTATCGTACTAGAGCGTGGAGTAGCGGTCCCCTACTCCTCGCTATGCCTATCAAGCCGCACGACTTGTTTTAATGCGTTAGCATTAGAACGCTCGTTTTGATGAAAACCCGCCGGTGTCTTTCGTTTGTCAGCGCCAGGGAGAGAGGGAGAGGGCGTCAACCTCTCCCTCTCTCTACGGTGCTGACAAACTGATAGACACCGCCATGTTTTCGTCAAAACGAGTCATTTTGTTTTCGTCAGTCACGCACACAGCTGGCGCGGAGCCAGAGAGGAGGAGGCGTCGCGCAACACCTAGATAACTCCTAGATAACAAAACCGTAGTGCTGAATGAGATGGCGTCATCAAATAAGGCCAACGCTGGACACAGAGTGGAAACGAGTGCTGCGTCAGCGCTCGGCTTCGAGTCAAGTTTGAGCTGAACGTTGACGCAATCGTCGTGTCCAGTCTGTGCCCAGCGTTGGCCTTCTGTAATAACACCATCTCATTCAGCACTCCGGTCTTGTTATCTTGGAGCTGTGGCACCACGGCGCGGTGGAATGCGGGCGCGCTCAGTTGCCGCTCTACCGTCGCCGGTTGTTCTTCGCTCTGCGTTTCCGTAGTAGCGGTGCGTGGGCTGTGATGTGTGTGTGTGTGTTGTTAGAACGAGGGATGCGGTTCCCTCCACGAGGGATATGGACACGGTTCCTTCCACAAGTGCTATGGATGTTGTTCTTTCCACGAGTGATGGGGATGACCGTATCCAAGGGCGTCGACGTACTCCGACAGGCAGAGTACAGAGGAGGGGGCGAAAAAATTACAAAAAGATTCACTGGTGAATTATTAAAGAACCCGTTAGCATGACCTTTGGGAAAAGCCACACACGACCCCTTTTGGGAAACGCTAACACTGACCACGTAACGAGGCCAAAAAGAGGCTGCAAATATAGAGGAAGCAAAGAGAAAGCCAAGAGAGAAAAGTGAATGGGTCAACGTTAGCGTTTCCCTGAGGGGGCGTGTGTGGCGTTTCCAAGGGTCATGCTAACGCATTCCCTAAGGATCCACCAATAAAACTTCCTGTAATGGTTAAAAAACGCAACAGGACAACGGACAGAAAGAAAGACACGTACACAGCACTACTTACAACTAAACTTTATTTTCGCTCACTCAATATATGTGCCGGTGGCAACAAAACCAAGTTAAGAAAAATATACAACCAACACTCCACCCTCGTGTTCCTGTAATGTTTTTTTTTTTTTGAAAGAGTTTAGAAGAAGTTGACTTGTGCCAAAACAAAAGCTTTGAAGGCTCGAAGTGACCTAATTTTGATTGCGATACGCCATTTGTTAAAACTGAGCTCAAAGGTACAATCGAGTGGCGGGGAGAGTAATACCCTAGTTAAAGTAGCGCTCTTAACTGTCATTAAGCCAACGACAGTTGACTTTAGGCTGGTTCACAGTGCCCGATTTTCTTACGTTAAGTTATGTTACGAAATATTACGTTGAAGTCACCGCGACCTCTGTGCACCATATTACGCGAGGCTACCAGTTCAAGGAGAAAGCATGACACGCGACATTCGAGAGATGAATGTTTCGGTGACTTATACGTAACGTAACTTAACGTAAGAGAACGGGGCAGTGTGAACCAGCCTTTAATCGCGATCGGCCGGAGTAACCGACCAACGGATCCATTTTCAGCAAGGTAGGAAAATGCCCGTCCGACCCTCCACTTTTCACCCTCTCCCAAAAGTCACGTGACGGCAGGGGCTTCTTTTGTGTCGGCTTTTCCTGTAGGGATTATCCTCAAAAAGCGCGAAATGAGCGGCTAGCTGCGAGCGCCAAAACGACCTTGAGACGTCCAAATGTCTTCCCTCGTAGACGCGGGCGCGCTCAAGACCGAGGAAGCCAGCGCGACCGAACGCTTTTTCCCATGAGCTGCAGGCCCGACGCCGCTCGGTCGGTGGAAATCGAGGGGCGGTGGTATGTAGGGGTCGTTCCAGCAGCCGCTCTCTGGCAAAGCGCGGCGGCTGCTGAAACCATTCCCGTGTCTGCACAAGGATTGGCTTGCGCAAGAAAGGGTTCAGGTCGTCGATAATAGACAGTTTTAGTATAGCGTTGCTGGCTCTTACGTACGCAATACGCAATAGTATAGCGTACGCTAAAAATGACCTGCTCGGACCGAATTTAGTTGTGCGTTACGTTTTCGAGTGAACACCGCGCATGATCTTGGTTAAATTTGCTAGAGCCGTAGAATTCCGCGTGCTTATAGCGCAACCATGCTCCTGGAAAGATATATTGAAAATGAAAACGTGTCCAATCATTTTATTTCAAATTAAACCAAGCCGCAGCTGCCTCGTCAAGCGCGCTTTTCTGTGGGGTACAGAGGCTACGAGTACGAGTGCGTAGCCAAATTCGACCACGGAGCCTCCGTCAGTCGTCCCGTGGAAACGGCAGCTTTTATCAATGCTATCGCGGAATGAAATTCATGACCTACTGATGTCCAGTGCATAGCGAGAACTTCGGCGATATCTTTTAGAGTCGTTCGTCCGTCGGCGATGAACTGTGCGAATAGGCTTAGCGTTGAGCAGATCGCAGCGTTGACGCACATTCCGAGCGGCGAACATTTTCATTGTGCACTCCTTAGAGCTGCACGGCGATCTGATTCGACCGCCGTAGGTCCCGGAAAGAATTGCCGAGCTGAACACCACGCAATTTCACGTAACACAGAACTTCGAAAACACCACGTCGCTCTTGCTGCGCCAGTCGAGGTAACCGCCATCTTGAAACTGGCGCTCTCGTTGGGTCCGAGATCTCTCGAGAGCGTCCCGCAGAGCCCGCTAGCCCCGCCCGCCACGCAAAATCCCCAGCGTTGCGTGCGTACGCAATACGCTAGCTCTTCTATTGCGTTCTGCGCACGCGCACTCCCGACCCGCAATTTTATTGCGTACGCAAGGCTTTAGCGTACGATCCACTAAAACTGTCTACTACATTTCTTTCCGAAACATGCAAATCAAGCGGCTTTCCCCAATCTCTTCATTACTGTTTGAAACACATATCTCCTCTCATAGGTTGTTCTTTACATTTTGCACTATTTTGCGTATTTATTCGTCCTTACCTCTGCTTGATGACTGTTTTATAACTTGATAAAGACCTTTAAATATTGGCGCGGGCTATCGCGATCAACGCTGTACCGAATTTATCCAATATTGGACAAGACTGGCGTCAGGAGGGTGGAAGAAGCAAGCCGCAATTCTGGCTTCTAATAAAGACGGTGCAGTCCTAAGATAAGTCTTTGCTTCACCCGCATCCACAACGCCCCATCGTTTGCACGATCACAACTTCTCAGTAACCTAGCTGTATACCACATTTTACTCATAGTTACTATAGATGTGGCCCCACAGGCATTCCTGTTATGAGCGAGTCGACGTTTTAACGACCGGCGACTCTCTGAGTGAGAAGAAAAAGTGAGCTTAGAGCTCACTTTTTGAAAGGAACCGTAAATATAAACGGACCAGTTCAAGCTGAACTTTGCCAGACGCTTGAAGAGAGCCTGTAGTAATGAAAATGAACAGCTCTATATATAATGTGGCAATGTCGGGTCAATCGATTCCTAATTTTTCATCCCCTTTTGAAAGGCTCCGGAAAAACGAGAGACCAGGACAAGCTGAGTGACGCAAGTCGCCTTGCCTGGTATTGTTCAGGCTGTCCCGGCTTTTTATGTCCTTTCGGCGCTCCTCAAAACGCACAGTGTTCGGTTTCTAAACGCTGTTTTTATTTTCGCACAGAAATAAGACAAAATACGTAATAATTTTTGACACCAGTGCAATCCAATAGACACTTCTTTTTTCAGCAAGCTGCTTTCCGCCATGCTTCCATGTCATCCTCGAGGCCGCGAATGTTTGTGCACAGTGATTCAACTATTTACATCTAAATTGACATGCACTATATATCTGGTACTTTCTCTTAGAAGCAGCATGTTAGTGCACATAAATTCCCCCAGGGTCTTGCCTTCTAATCGCGTGGATGGAAAATGGAAATATCCCGGGCATGATTTGTTCAGAAGGCTAGATTCAATGGTCGCCGATTATTTCTACAAACTCCCTGGCAGATTCGCTGCCATATACCCTGGTGTCCTTTCTCCAAGAAGCGAGGTTTTGGTGGAATTTCGTTGCTCGGACGCTATTTTTGGTAGTGGCGCGAAATAGAGAGAGAGGGAGGGGGGGGAAACAACAGGTCTCGCAAGCTGATTTTTTTTTTTGCGATTGCGATATTTTGTTGTGTTTAGGTATGCCTTTGTGGTGTAAACAATTTTACGCACTTCCCACAACTATTTCATCGTCAACGACAGTTATAAAGCATTTCGCACTGCCTCGGGTGCTTTGACCTTACGCACTAGAGCATCACAGGAGCGAGTATTTCCGCAAAATAAATACGAGGACCTATTTCTCCCTTTGAACCGATCACTTCTGTGGCATCACGACGAACACACTTTCACCATGAAACCATAACAAATAATGATTGATAATGAAATGGACTGGGTCCCAACAGTAGAGCCACAGTATTTAGGTTGCAAATAAACTGGGCGTCGTCCATGCAATGTGTTTACTTCCACGTTCGAACGTGTTGAGAATGAGTAGCCAAAAAGCGCTGTCTGCAGGCTGCTTCCTGGAGTGGCCTGATATCTCCCCAACTCGGGAAAGGGGGGGAGAGAAAAGGGGTGGTTGTTGTGGGAAGGTGATATTTATTCTCACTCAGAGAGTCGCCGGTCGTTAAAACGTCGACTCGCTCATAACGGGAATGCCTGTGGGGCCACATCTATAGTAACTATGAGTAAAATGTGGTATACAGCTAGGTTACTGAGAAGTTGTGATCGCGCAAACGATGGGGCGTTGTGGATGCGGGTGAAGCAAAGACTTATCTTAGGACTGCACCGTCTTTATTAGAAGCCAGAATTGCGGCTTGCTTCTTCCACCCTCCTGACGCCAGTCTTGTCCAATATTGGATAAATTCGGTACAGCGTTGATCGCGATAGCCCGCGCCAATATTGAAAGGTCTTTATCAAGTTATAAAACAGTCATCAAGCAGAGGTAAGGACGAATAAATACGCAAAATAGTGCAAAATGTAAAGAACAACCTATGAGAGGAGATATGTGTTTCAAACAGTAATGAAGAGATTGGGGAAAGCCACTTGATTTGCATGTTTCGGAAAGAAATGTATTATCGACGACCTGAACCCTTTATTGCTCAAGCCAATCCTTGTGCAGACACGGGAATGGTTTCAGCAGCCGCCGCGCTTTGCCAGAGAGCGGCTGCTGGAACGACCCCTACATACCACCGCCCCTCGATTTCCACCGACCGAGCGGCGTCGGGCCTGCAGCTCATGGGAAAAAGCGTTCGGTCGCGCTGGCTTCCTCGGTCTTGAGCGCGCCCGCGTCTACGAGGGAAGACATTTGGACGTCTCAAGGTCGTTTTGGCGCTCGCAGCTAGCCGCTCATTTCGCGCTTTTTGAGGATAATCCCTACAGGAAAAGCCGACACAAAAGAAGCCCCTGCCGTCACGTGACTTTTGGGAGAGGGTGAAAAGTGGAGGGTCGGATTACACGGTGGCGCTAACGATCCTTGAGTTCAACTGAGCTGGCCTACCTCAGTTATACTCTATTTCGCCACATGATGTACCACAGGAAAGGCTACAGGCGTGAGCTCCTCGCTCTATAGCACATCTCGGCGGCACAAGCTCTCGTGCATTAAGGGCAACTGCTAACGCTATGAGCTCGCGCTTCTAGCCTTCGCTGCAGGACAACATAAGGTGAAACGGAGTATAACTGATGGGGTTCACTCCAATAGAGCTAAAATGGCGACGTCCGCCGCATCGCCGCCCATGGCCAGCGCCAGCGAAGCGCTTACTATTGCGGAAGATTGGGGGAGGTATCTAGAAAGTATCGTAGCAGCAAATATTGCTAGAAGAGTGATTCGGGGGCAGAGCTTGCCGCTAGAGTGATCGTGTGCGGTTCCAGTGTCGTTTTGTGTGCTGTGTATACGCCCCAGAGTTCATCCTCTGACTTTAACTAAGATTGTATGATCATTTACTAGGATTTCAAAATAACAATGTTATCTTTTGTGGCCACTTTAATCTCTCAGAAATTAATTGGACGAGTTTCTCAAGTGCATCCATGAAAATGCTACAATCATTTGTGACATAATGTTTGCATGTGATTTATAACAGATTGTAACAGAGTTTACACGTGTCCAGGGCTCAGGTTGTTCGCTTTTAGACGTAATTTTTGTACCCAGTGCCTTTTCTGACTGCCATGTTAGTGTTGAAGATGATGTGTCAGATCACAAGTTAATATACTTTTGCTGCTCTTTGGTAGGACTTCCAGTTAATAAAAGACACACAGTGACGACTGTCAAATATTTCAGTCATGCTGATGATGACAGTGTACTTGGATATTTAGATTCGGCATTTGCTGACTTCCAAATAAATGAATCAGCTTTATCTGTTCTTTGGCAAAGATTTAAGCTTATGTGCGTATTTTTGCTTAGACAACTTTATTCCTAGTAGACACAGGTCTCCAAAATGAACCAATTCGTAGAATGATAGAGACAGAATTCATCTCAAACGCAGACTAAAACGAATGAGAAAAAGAAAATGTAATCTCGAAAGGGTACGTGAGTTACAGACTGAGTTAACCAGCAGGGTTGCACAGGCTAGAGAGAGCTACTTTGTCAATGATTTGTCGACTTTTCTGAATGATGACCCTGAAAAATGTTACCTGGCCAACAAGAATAATCCTGTTGAAAAAAAGTTATGATAAATGACAGTCTTGTTTCAGATAAAAAAGAAATTTCTCAGCATTTCAACTTCTATTTTCAGTCAGTTTTCGGAGAAAAAGACGAGGATGAATGTCACGCTTCGTCACCCATGACTGCTGATTTTATTTCCTATGAAGGTGTTTTGTCAGAGCTGTTATATATAAAAACGAAGTCTGTCGTAGGCCCCGATAAGATTCCAAATATTTTTTTTGACGGTACGCAGAATCACTGGCACGTTTTTTGACGATAACATTTCAGACTTCGTTTGTCACCAGTGTGCTTCCAAATGACTGGCTCTTAGCACGCGTCGTCCCTGTATTCAAGAAGGGAGACCCATTATCGCTAACAAACTATCGTCCATTTCTCTCACATGTACCGACCTGTTGCAAACTCATGAAGCATATTATTTAGAACTTTATTTCTTCGTTTTTGGGAGAAAACAACATTCTGTCCCCCTTCCAACAGGGTTTCAGAAAGGGTCTTCCACCACAACTTAACTTTTTAACCACGGTCCACGACTTCACCGCAAGTCTCGATAAATCTGGTCAGCTAGACGTCATATTCTTGGATTTCAGTAAAGCATTTGACCTCATGAAAAATTAGTATTAAAACCCTCATGGAAAATTAGTATTTAAATTAGGAAATGTTGGTCTTCCGATTCCTGTTGTTAAATGGATTAAAGTGTACCTACAAGGGCATAAACAGTTCGTTGATATTGGTGGGGAATTTTCAGATGGGTTGCGTGTAGCTTCGGGTGTACCCCAGGGCAGCGTTCTGGGGCCCTTGTTATTTCTAATATACATTAATGGCACTGTGTCAGTCATTGATGGAAGCGTAAGCATTACACTTTTTGCAGATGATTTTGTTCTGTTCAAATATATAACAAGCTCATCCGACCAGTATGCATTAAACTCTTCACTTTCAAAAAATGCAGATTGGTGTGCCGAATGGCAAATAAAATTAAAATCGAAAAAAAAAAACTGTTTCCTTACGAGTTACCAAGAAAAAAATTCCACTTGAGTTTATTTACGATGTCTGTAGCTCCCCCGTGCGCGAAGTTTAGGAGTATAAGTATCTAGGACTGACGATTTCTAAGACTCTCTCATGGGATACACACATCGATAGCATCTGCTCATCCGAATACCGTATACTTGGTTTCCTTAGACGCAAATTAATGAGAATACCATCTAGTATCAGAGTTTTAGCTTATAACACTTTTGCGCGATCGAAACTTGAATACGCCAGCCTTGTCTGGGATCCTTTCACTAAGAAGAACATTTCGAAGCTGGAAATGGTTCAAAGACGTTCGGTCAGATTTATCTATGGAAAATTTAAAAGATTAGATTCTCCATCGCACCTTATGAAAACGAATGGCATAGCCTCACTTGAGCTGCGTAGAAAGCTCTCCAAGCTCAATTTTTTTAAATTAATTATGGTACGAAACAATGTACGGCTTGGCACACATAATCACCACATCCCGCTAATGTCACGACCTACGAGGCACCATAATCAATATTCATTAACACCAATCTTTGCACGCACTAATCATTTCAAATTTTCCTTGTTTCCCCGCACCATCTCGGAATGGAACTCTCTACCTTCTAGCGTATTTGAGGCTGCCGATTTTTGTGATGCCATTGATAGTTATATTTCTTAGATGTGCTTACTTTTCCGTATAAAATATCTTGAATGTTAGTATTTTGCACGTCACTCTCCTGTATTGCATTTATTGGTATATGCCTCGAATATGTATATACATGTTTTTTATTCTTGGTTTCAAAAGTGCTTACTTCTATTTAGCTGTTGTTATTTCCGCTCCAGCTTGAGCCAGACTCTGGCCTGCAGTAAGTTCATAAATAAATAAATAGAAAAAAAAACTGAACGACCACGGCACGTCGCAGACGCGAAGCTCAGTGAGGGCTGCCTATTGAGATCAGTGGGGCTGCCATTATGATGTCGGTGCCGATAAGACTTTCGTCATGTCTCTTTTGCTTGAATTCGGGATAATCGTTCTGAATGTCGTTTCTTTACTTTAAAAACAAAAAAAAGACGATTTTCTTTTTGCTTCAAACGTTTATAATCAATGAAAAGTGTGCATAAATTCATTTGCACCGTAATTAAAAAAATATAATTAAACATCAGTTTTGGTTTAGTTTCTGGTTTCAACTGTGTCCCTTGACGCGCATCTCAACTGCGGTGGTTAGCCCTATGTACCGTGTAACACCGAACAATTTAGTTGAGCTCGATGACAGTTGGGAGATGTCAACGATCGTTGGCTTAATGACAGTTACGAGCGCTAGTTTAACTAGGGTATAAGCCATCGTCGTTTTATGTTTCCGTAATAATAAACCCGAGAATGGGCCGGCTTGCTAGAAACAGCATGTCAGCTGAGACCGGGGGAAAAAAGCACTGCCAAAGCCAGCGCACGAGCAGAGCGGGACTCAAACCGCGTCTCAAGAAACTCCCGCACTCCAGCCTTTGCGGTGCTTTTTTCACCCAGTCTCAGCTGAAATCGCCGTTCTAGCAAGCAAACCTGATAACAAATAAATAAATAAAAAAAAATCTACCACGCATAGTATGTGTGGTTGTTCCTTTTTTATTTGTTCCCAGTCTCGGTTTTATCATTATGGAGTTAATTCAGCAAGCTTGCCCGTGTTCTTTTCACTTTCACGGTTATCTTTAGCTACGCACAAACTTCGTCACGTCGGGAAGCCCGGAAAAGAAAGCGTGCCCCAACATTCCATCCGTACCGGTCATGACGTGGTGTCGTGAAGTGAGGTTGGCCAATACCATCTATCGATCAACTAGTCAAACATCTCATTGGCAAGACAAGGCCCCAAACTTCATGACTACAACGGATCCACGCAAGGCCGCCTAGCTCACGTCAGCGTCGCCGCCTGCGCGAGTTGCAGCGTCGGACAACAAGTAACGCTAGCACGCGATGACGCCAGACGCATCGTAGCTGTATGCCGCTTTGCGGCGGCACTCGTCAATTTTGTAGTGAATATGGTTTCTTGATATTCTTATTGGTATTTGTTTTTTATGGTTTGTGCACTTGTGCTGCTGACTGCCGGATGCAGCCCGACAAGTCCCTTAGACTTGGGCCGACCCGAGACCTCATTTGTATTTTTATCTGCAATAAAGTTGTTATTATTATTATTATTATTATTATTATTATTATTATTATTATTATTATTATTATTATTGTCGAGCTTGAGCGTGTTTGCCGCTTGGGTCCGCTAACAGTGACGTCATGCCTCCTGATGGTATTCCCAGTGATGCGAGTGGGTATCAAAACCGAAAGGAGTGGCCAAGAGAGTAACCCTTTGCGTGGCATTTCGCCGCTAGGATCGTCTTGATTCTGGACCCTTCGCTCTCCGCAAGAGGAATGGGAAGCGCGTCGTGCTGAGCTCAATAGACGGAGGGCAGGAGAACAGCAAGGAACTCCCCGCACCAGATGCAGTGCGCCTTTCACTCATCTCTTAAAACGCATCTTCCACAACTCTTTTTTTTTTTTTTTTTAGCGTGTTGAAACAATACAAAGTTATACATTTGAGTCCTCGATGACGTTTTGGCGTGGCTCCCCGAATCGTGCGAGACCGAGAGCAAAGAATACGTCACGAGGAAGTAATTTCCCCGACATATCTGGTATTCTTGAGCCCACCCGTTTTGCTACGGTGAAGCTAAAGTTACTGAACCAAATGTTAAGAATCAAGCCCCCCAAAAAAAAAAACTGCTCATTAAACTTGGTGTCGTCTCTCGAATTCAACAAAAAAGATCACACAATATTTATATCAAGGGATTCTTAACACTATGGGCAATCGACGCAAAATGTTAAAATAAAATAATAAAAAAAAATACTTGAAAACTAACTTTAGATATTTTAGAGTAGTATATCTTTAACAAGTTTGAAGCACCATATAATTATTCATAAACCTTACTGGCACTAGCAACATCCACCGGATGGGCTCAGAGCCACACACTTTTCTGCTGTATAGTTCTCACCGGATCGTTTCCCACAGCCATCGAATGTGAGACAAAATTGTTCAGGTTAGAAAGTTCGTGGTTTTGAAAGCATATAATTATTAAATAAACAAATAAACTGTTTCCTTCGAGACATAGTTCATAATTGTTAGTGATATGAAAAACATATTAGTTTGAGTAAAGTCAACAGTTTGCAAACAACGGCCAAAGTTGAGAAGAAAAAAAAAAGCCCTTTCAGTGTGCGTATTTGACGATGTGTCATTTTAGAAATTGTATTCGTAGAGCTCTCAGTTTAATTTGTTTTTTAAATTACATTTTGTTAATCGCAGGAATTGACTACTTATCGAATTGAAATAAAACCGCCAATGAGTATGTATGTATAATGCCGATGAGGGTTCATCTGTAGCACCATAGCCTCCTTTTTCTGGAAAGCCTGTCAAATCGCGAAAGAACGTGGCTACTGTAAGGGAAAGGAGATCAGAGAAGAGGCTTTGCGCAGGGGTTCTCTCTGGCAGCGCCAAACAAACGCCCCAACGGCAAAATCCGGAAACAAACGCGCTCCTTCTTATTTTGTTGTTTTCAGGAAAGCAGAACATTGTGGGTCCACCCTTCTCTATTCCGCCCTTTTCTCGTTTCTCCGCGTGCCGGTAGTTTCCATTTCTTTTCTCTCTGTTGCGGTTTGTTGTTGCTTCGTGGAGAGGCCACCGGGCGTATTGTTGGCGCTGGCTGAAGGGTTACCCTAGAGTAACTCTATATGCCCCGCTTGCGGATCAGAGTATACACGAGCTCATGTTTACAAACAAACCGGAGCGCCCCTAGCGGACGTATGTATATTTCGCAAACGCAGGGCGAGAAACATGTTCCGGCCGAAACTCGGCGCCCGTAAAGTCGCTTTCCCGCATTATAGCGAGATCCAGTTCGGCGCACGCGACCGCTTCTCCGCCAATGCTGCGTTGGCGGCGGAAGGAAAATGACGTGATACTCTGGCTCTGCAAAGTTACCCCAGAAGTGACTCTTCGCTACCATATGGGTAACAGTTCGGCGCTGTTTCTCGCCTTTCTCCGGCGGCCGCGCGCTCAATGGCTCTGTCGTGGTACTGACAGTGTTTGTAGAATAAAGGAAGCTGCGGTAGCACGTAAGCAGTCCTCCTGCTCGAACTTCTGCCAGAATTAACAAGGTCACTCTTGGCACTCCGCATCACGCTACCAGGCCTAAATTCCAACATACGCATGACTGAACTTGAGAGTTGTAAACTGCCGTCTTCAGCCCTGCCGTTACAACCGACCCTACTAGTCCCATCTGGGGCCCCTCAGAAATGGATCGCTTCTCTGCATTGCTCGCAGGGGACGATCCGCTGGTGCTGGGGCTCTGGAGACACCTTGCAATGCAGGAGCTCAGCATCGACCTGGACTCGATGCTGAGTCAGTACGCCGCCGAAGGGGACTCGGGCATCCACGACTCTTCCGAGGGGCACCCGATGGCGGACGACGACGAGGGCGACTCCACCGGCGACGGCGGGCCCACGCTCGAGCAGCTGTACAGTGAGCTCAGCCAGCTGGCCAAGGGGGACGAACGATCGGGCCGCAGCAGCTCGTCCGAGGACTCCCCGGACAATTCGACGATGGCTTCTGGTCTGGACGTCTCCTCTGCGGGCGACGCGGTCTCCTAGCGCCTCCGATGCATCTGTGGTAGACTTCGCGTCTGCGAATGTCCGCAAACTCTGTGGTGGTCAGGAGATCGTCACCAGACTGTTACGTGGTCCCAGTGATTGTGTGTGTGTATGTTTTGTTGGGAAGGATCCTGGGTATAACGTTTCAAACCAAACAGGTGAAAAGCTAAGTGCATCAACGTCATTATTAACATCGCGCCATGCTGGCTATTACCAGGTCTTCATTGGTTTGGTAAGCTCGAATCTACCGCAGGTGTATGGTGCTCCTGTAGCCTTTCAGTATTTCATCTCAAAAGTTCAGCACACCGTAACGGAAAGAAACTGCGCTAGTAGTGCCATCTGGTGCAGTGCTCTCCTTTGGCTAGTGTTTGCGTAAAGTGTGTATTAAGCAGAGCTAAGCTCGCGCGCCTGAATTCAGAGAATTGAAATTCCCTTTGCACGTCTTATCAATGTTGCATAGAAGCATCTGTACGTATTATGAAATAGGTTGTTCCTCCGGAAGAAACGAATGAGTCTATTGTAATAAATAACCAACTAGCCACACAGTTATTTTTGAGTCTATTGCACCGTAGCCACGCCAAAGAGATAGTTTGAGTTCGTTTCTGTCCGGGGAGTGTGACAACAAAAAACGTCAGGCGTCTAAGATGTTATTATGTCATGGGGCGATCTGCGCCAGATGACCGCTGCATTGACATTTTTAGCGCGTGGCTAATAAAGCATGAAGTTGCGATATTAGTGCTAAATACAGTACACGGTTTGGATGTCACTCGAAATACACTACATGACAGTTATGTACATTGTTTGTGTTAGATTTCAATGCCAACAAGTTGATGTTTCATCATGCTTCGTCCTTCATGCTTCTTCTCATTTGCAGATGGGCTCAGCTGAATAATAATATATGCTCACCTCCTGTTGTGCGACAATGTGACGTGACATTGCATGATATGTGATGAACTTTATTTCTAGCAGCGTGATATATATAAAGTTGTGTACTGGCGAACGAAGGTTTGGTATGTCTGATATACCCCGGACAGTATGAGCTGACACACTCAATCTGGGCTTTTGCTATGCCTACAGTTCTAGCAAGATCTATAATCTCTCAAAGTGTGAAAGAGTTTAAAGATTAAGACCCACGCTTAGGCTCCAACACATGTTTGCACCAAAGTCTCTGTAAAAACAAATGGGCAAGCCAAAGGAGCACGCGCGGGCTGTTTCAGTCAGATTGTCCGCGGTAGTACACTTAATATGCACGAAATATAACCAAGCTTCCCAGCGTTTTTAAGTGCGGTAATGTAACGAAGGTTGTGATGACAGCTTGTGTGAGAATTATTAAACATGTAATAGCACCGGTTACTGCGCTTTTCTATTTACTAGTCATCTCGTCACGCTGCCAATCTTTTCGAGGCGGGAATTTCGCATTTTGTCCCGATCATCAGCTTACAAGATATTATCCCTGAAGGAGAGTAATAAACATAATATTACTACGGAATCTATGAAGCACGGACACACTGCTTATTTAAAACTGAGGAAAAGCCACTGTAAGTTTGTTTCTAAATAGCAGACACTGCTATTTCTTTTTACGACGTGGACCCAATTTAATTTGATAACTCCACTTCCTCAAACACCGAAAGTTTAGTTGTGGCCCACAAGGTATAACGAATGGCATTACGTGACTATTTCGACGACCACCTTCAAAATAATTCAAATATTATTTCGACGTCTATGACGTCACATATCATGAAAGTCAAAACAGTTTCCATTAACCAAGACTATTAT
>JAZHYW010026845.1:0-14321 GCA_037355805.1 Ixodes ricinus
TATCTTGCGGAGTTCTTCCCGGACGACTTCACGAACGATCTCCCGAAGGCTGTCGGAACCGCTGGTATTCAGGTCCAGGAGGGATGCAGCGACAGTTGTAGCAGCAGGCGCGCCGGCGATTCGGTGGTAGTGGCTTGCTCGGGCCGTCAGTGCACGCTCGATGTTGGTCGCTTCACTCACAAAAGCGTCGACGGTCGTCGGGGGTTTCGGACCAGGCCTCCGAAAATTTCTGCCTTGACGCCACGCATTAGGACTCGAAGTTTCTTTTCCTCGGCGGCCTCCGGATCGGCTCGGGCACTTAGCCGCAGGACATCCTCAACAAAGCTGGTCACGCTTTCGTTGAGGCCCTGCACCCTTGTTTGAAGTAGGTCCTCTGCTCGCTGGCGACGGTGGTGGTTAAGGAACGTCCGCTTCAGTTCGGCGACGCAAGACTCCCATGTCGTGAAGGAGGCTTCGTGGTTTTCAAACCAGTGCCTCGAGGTGCCCTCCAGCGAGAAGTACAGGTTCTGGAGGCGCTGCTCAGCCGTCCATCCGTTGTGGCGAGCTACACGTTCGTAATGCTGCAGCCAGTCTTCGATATCCTCGTGGGCGTCGCCGTGAAAGGTCGTCGGAGTGCGGGGAGTCACGGGCAGGATGACGACGGGTGCGGTGGTCATGGTCGGTATTTTCTTCCTCCGGTTCTCGTGCAAGGGACCCAATTCGGGGGACTGACCTCTGGTTCGGCGGCTTCTTCGGGCTTCGGCGTCTTCGGCGAAGGGTAGCCTTCCGGGGCTGAGCACCTCACTCGGGCGGCGACTCTTCGTAGGGGTACGCTTTACGGGCATACGATGGTACCCGCACCTCCGCCAAAATGTCACGAATGACAAGTGACGAGGCGGTGAATAACTGAGTAAACTAAACGTTTAATCGGGCGAACTTGTGCCCAAAAATAAAAAGGGAACAGAAAATAAGAGTAGAGCGTCGCAGGCGTCGAAGTCGGCGAAAGGGCAGAGTCGAACGCTGGAGCGAAACTGACTCCGGCTCGCCACACGGAGCACCTTTTGTACACGCGTGTGTCTCTGGAACATTCGGCCTAGAATGTTCGGCTCGTAGAACATTCGTAACTGGATCGGGCGAGAAGGTTCTCGAACGTCCGAGAACGCCAAGTAGAAAGAATAAATAAAAGGAGATTCCTCTCCCCGGAATCGAACCCGGATCCTTCGGGCGACCGCCAAGCACGCTAACCACTCGGCCACGCGCCCGCTCGCTCGGCGACGCGTGTGGCAATATAATCGATTGGAGCCCCTTTTCGATGACAGCGTTCGTCACCGCTGCCTCGGAAAACACGGAGATGACAAGAAGAAGAGATTGACCTCTTAATCTAAAATTGAGGTCAGCGATCAAACTATAATAGGGAAGGGTTCACAATGGTCGCGCCGGCATATTCCATTCAGCACGCCAGCCGGTCGTGGGCTGACGGTCTTGGCCAAGGACTGTCAGAGCGGTCAGAGCACCGCTGCGCCGAGTGCTAAGCCTTTCTGCCGAACTCGCTTGGCCGGTCGACGGAATCGTGGCAATTGGAGCATTTCCTGGGTGTTTGTGGATCCAGCGTTCTTGTTCGTCGTGGTCTGTTTCAAGTACTTTTTACTTTTTCTTACTGCTTGAAGTTGGGACGCGTGAGAGGCGCACGTAGAAAAATAAACGTCCTTTGGTCGTCGCGAAAAAGTAACTGAGCGACGCTGTCGGCCATGCTGATTTGATCGTAGAAGTGGGTAAGACAGCTCGGAGCTGTCGTAGGATTTCGTCGTAACCTGCGCAAAACTTGCGAAAATTTCGTTTCGTGAATACGAAATTGTTCTTAAGTTTGTCTTACGCACATTTTTGGCGTAAGTTCGTTTCGTGAATCTGGCCTCTGAAGTCTCCGCCATGCCGACGTTTTCCGCACTTGGTACACCAGCCGCCGACGTCCCCGCAGGGAGCCTACCTCGGTCACCTTCGCTTTGACTGTCGTCACCGCTCTCCAAAGGCCATAGGGTGCTCGTGCCTGCTCTGGAAGCTGAATGGGAAGCTGAATTGGTGCCAGCTTCCTCGGCTTCAGCCACGTCCTAGAGGCGCGCCGAAAAATAGCTGCTCATCACGGTCCCTGCGACGCTTAGGTTAGGGTGAGCGCACTATTTCTCACTGTGGCCGTAGCGTCTGCAGAGCGCACAGCGTGGCACTCTGAACACCCATGTATATGTCCCTTACCATTGCACGAAAGGCAAAGCGGCGCCTTGCCTGGCAGCACAACCAACACCAGGTCGCCAGCGATATGGAGCTTGTGGGGCATGTCATCCACCGTGTCGCCGGCTGCAAGCTCGAGGGTCTCCGAGAACGTCGTCGACCCCATGTACATGCAGCCTGACATGCGCCACTTGTCTCGGTCGACCCCCGACACGCTCCCGAAGGGCGCTAAGGCCACATAGAAGTCTCAATCTTGGACCTGGTGCAGCAGCCAGTGGAGCTTGAGCCTCATGTCCTGGTTGTTCGGATTTACCCCGACGGAGCGGCCTTCCTTGACTGCGAAGCCGCCGGCTGCGAGCAACTTCTTTTGCCCTCGGCGCTTCTCAAGGTAACAGTCCGCACGTGGCTGTACTGGTAGGCCCCCAAAGTGACCACCTCAAGGAGAAGAGCTGCACGGGCCAAGGCTTCTCGGAAATCGTCTAGTCAGAAATCGCCTAGGTGGCAGGGCCGCGCTCGCACGTCGGCATTTAAAAAAAGTGTGCTCCTGGTAGACGTGCCAGAGGCACCGTAGGCAATATCACTTAGTAGTCCCGCGATACAGAGCAAGCGTTTCTGTTGCAGCGGCATCAAAGATCCGCTGATACCGTTCCGGCGGAGCTCATGATATGGACGTCCGATCTGCTCGGCAGCCGGAAGTCGAATCCACGCACGCGCTCGCTCGCCGACGCGCATGGCAGTACACCTCCATTTAAAATTTAATTGTCTCGATGCAGCGAGCTGGAAAATCAAGGTGCAAAACAAACATAAATATTGGCATACTACGGAGGCTAGTAAAACAGAGTCCTATCGAGCGTAGTACAAAACCGCAGATCCCAGTCCAATTGATCCTATTATGGCTTGAGACAGATGACGTGAACGACCTCCGGTTTTGAAGGGCTGCGTGATGAGGTTCGTGTTCCGCCAGGTATCGCCTCGTAGTTCAAATACCAGAGTCGATGAAGCACTTTGGAGGATTTGAGATGGTGCTACAGGAGTTCATCGCTTAGACGGCGTCGTCGTATCAGGGTCCAGACCCACGCACGGTCTCCGAGCTTGAAGCGAACGTCTATCCAACGAAGATTGTACCTGGTAGCGTCGGAAAGTTGTTGGTCTTAAATCCGGAGTCGGGCGAGCTGGCGAACATCTTCAGCTCGTTGAGCAACTGAGCAACCACCTGGGAGTCTTGGCTCCAATCGTCAGCTGGTTCGAGGGGCAGCATCGAGTCTAGCATGAATGTTACTTTTCGGCCATGCGCCAGAAGAAGCGGTGTTACTCCTGTGGTCTCTTGCACCGCTCGTGTTGTAATGAAACGTGTCGTGTAGTAACCCCTTGATCCATTTTGTGAATTCAACGTCTACTTACTTGGAGATCATGGCGGCTATAGTTTTCTAGAGCGCAGCTCTTAGGCACCAGTTTCCAGCTTGAGCGGCGTCGCCGTCGGCGTCGCCGTCGCCGTCGGCGTAACCGCAAGGTCATCCGAAGGTCACGTGACCCCCAAGGTCATGTAACCCCCAAGGTCACGGGACTCCCAGTTCACGTGACCCCAGGTCACGTGACACCCAGGTGACGTGACCCCCTAGGCCACGTGGCCCCCAGGTCACGTGACTTCCAGCCACGTGACCCCCCGAGGTCACGTGACCCCCCCCCCGAGGTCATGTGACCCCCGGCCGTGTGACTCCCTCCGAGGTCACGTGACCCCCGAGGTCACGTGGCCCCCCAGGTCACGTGGCCCCCCAGGTCACGTGGCCCCCCTCCGCGCCTTCCCCCTCCTCAAGAGCTGCGCTCTCATTCGGCGTATACGGGGAGTTGTAAACGGCTTTCATTTTTTAGTCTTTCAGTTAGTCTAGTTGCCTGCGAAGGGTACGCGGTGGTTCTACGCTAGCTGGTATTATGGGGACGAAGAATATCTTGCTTCAGCTGTGCCATGAACGATGATCCACGGTCTGTTATGAGGGATCCCGGGAGGCCGTGCCGGAGGAAAATGAATTCGATGTAAAACATGCCGACTTCAAAAGCCGTACCTGAGGGAAGGGCTTTCGTCTTGGCGTACCGTGTGAGGCAATCGGTCATGACGATTATCCATCTTTTCTTGGCGTCGAGGGCTGGAAAGGACCAAGTAGACCCATTCGAATCTGCTGAATCGCTGCAGCCGGGGGAGTATTCGGCTGCAAGAGACCTGCAGGCTTCGTCGGCGGTTTCTGTCGTCGCTGGCACTTGCGCCACGATTGTGTAGAGAGGTGAACAGTATTCGGAGCTTGGGCCAGTAATACCTTTCATGAATTCGGGCCAGCGTACGGCTGTTACCAAAGTGTCCGGACGTCGGGTCGTCGTGGCAGGCTTGAAAAATTGCTCTCTAAGGTTGCTAGGGATTGGGAGCAGCCATGGCGAGCTGTTGTCTGCGAAGTTCTTCTAAAGTGCACCTTGTTGAATTACGAAGATTGGCTGGGCTTTTGAAAAGACGCGGAGGATAGTTGATCTTCGAACTCAGCATCGTATCTTTGAGGTCGTGCCATGTCGTGAGTCTTCACTGCGCCAAAAAAGAATTGTCGTCAATGTCGTCACTGCTACCGGGAATCGTCTCGACCTGGGCTCGGGAGAGACTACTGACGTCGCTGTTCTTGATGGCCTGACTTTTGAGGACAGTCATATTGAACTCCTGCAGTCAGAGACTCCATTGAATGATTTATCCTGAAGGTTCCCTTAGGTTCGCAAGCCAGTAGAGCAAGAGGTGGTTCGTGACAACATAAAATACAACGAAGTACGAGTACGTGCTATTTTCGTGATTGCCCAGAACACAGGAAGATATCACTTTTCTGTAGTGTAGTAATTTATCTCTGCTTTGAGCGGTGTACCACTTCCGTAAGCGATAATTCGTTCGGTTTTTTTGCACTTGAGTCAGAACCGTGCCAAGTCAAGCATTACTTTCGTCCGTATGAACATCAATTCCCGCATCTTGATTGATGTGCCCAAGGACGACATAAGTCTGGTATCATAACTTTTGCTCTTCTGATGCCTTCTGTTGCCCCTCGGCCAATTTGAACTTCGGGGCGTCATTATTAAGGTTTGTGAGCGGTGCAGAAATCTTTGCAAATTCTTTAGCGAAGTGCCCATACTAAGCACAAAGCCAAACGAATCTTTGCACATACTTCTTTTTAGCCGGCGCTGGAAATGCCATGACGCCGCGAGTCTTATGTCGGTCTGGACAAACACCATCGTTGCTAACCATGTGATTTAAAAAGTTCAGTTTGCCATAGGCGAACCAAAACTTCGATGGCTTGATGATCAGGCCGGCGGTGTGTATGGCTTGGTGAACTTCTCAGAGTCGTTGCAAGTACTCGTCGAATTCGCTTGTAAACACAACGACGTCCTCAATGTAGACGAGACAGCTCTGCCATTTTAGTCCTGCCATTATGGTGCCCATGACACACTGAAAAGTATCTGGTACCGTGCATAGTTCAAACGGTATCACCTTCAACCTGTACATTTCATCCGGCGTGACAAAGGCTGTCTTCTTTTGGCCCCGTTTGTTGACATCGATCTGCTAGTAGCCGCTCTTCAGGCCGATCGATGAAAAATATCGAGAGTGGAGCAGCCGGTCAAGCGTGTTGTTTATACGAGGGAGTGGATAAACGTCTTTTTTGATCACCGCGTTTAGCTGCTAGTAGTCCACACAGAACCTAGGCGTTACGTCTTTCTTCTTAACCAGTACGACTGGAGAAGACCATGGACTGCCTCAAGGCTACATTATTCGTCGTTCAGCACACATTGCACTTGCTCCTGGATTACCTCCCTTTCTTTTACGGAGAATCGGTATGGGGATTGAGGTACTGGGAGCTCGTCGTCCTCGGTAACGATGCGACGCTTCGCAATGGTGGTTTGACGCACCTTCTACTATGTCGTGAAGCAGTCGTTGTATTCGGCGAGGAGGTCACTCACCTGTCGTCGTTTGGGGCCTCGACACTTGTGGTCAATGCCGAGCTGCGGTGGCGGAAATAATCTTGCTGAGGTGCCAAGGATTCTTCATAAATCGCGGCGATTTCGCCGGAGTTCTGGAGTTCCTCCATGTGGCCCAGAGCGGCGCTTTCGTGAGGTGTTGCGTTTCTTGTCGAAAGTTTGTCGCGAGGACTACAGTGCGTCAGTTTTAAAGTTCAGTTAGCCCCTTGCGACGCCGTTTCCTCTTGATGAGAGCCAGTGAACGTTGTCTTCCAAACAACTTCGCCGCAGGCAGCCGAATCGGTCATGATGGCCACAATACTTTATCGTGGCGGCAGGTTCACGTGGTTGGCAGCGACTCGAACTCCGACTGATGTTTTTCGGGGTTCTTGTGGAGGCTGAACCGGTACCCGCAGCGTCTATCTGTTTTTTTAAGTTCGATGACGGCGCCGTATTCAGGCAGAAAGTCCATGCCGAGAATAACGTCTCTAGCTCAGTCTTTTAGAACGGCAAATTTTACATGGCACGTCTCGCCGTGAATCTTGAGTTGGGCGGTACACCTTCCGACGGGCGTAATAAGGTGTCCTCTAGAGTGTTAAAATTTGTGATTCGTCACAAGGCACCTCTCGCCGTGAATCTCGACTCGGGCAGTGCACCTTCCAACGGGCATCAAAAGGCGTCCGCCGGCGGTTCAAATTTGTGATCCGCCACACGGCGACGCAACTTTTCGCAGCTGGCAAGATATCCTCCCACTCAAGACTGAATAATCTGCTCCGTTGTTCACGAGGCCTGATCCGTCGTGGCCAGTGCTAACAAATTTTAGTTTGTCCGTACAGTTTGTAGGATCGTCTTTGCGTGGCGTCGGGAAAGTGGGAGCGCTCCGGCGTTCTTGGAGGCTATTTACTTTAATCGTCTTCGGCGACGCCACCTCCAGACGTTGTCGCACTTTGTTTTGCCGGCGGCGCAGCGGGGACAAGCATTCCTGGCGGAACCGACGAAGGGGCGATGCCGGTTGTCCTGGGTATAGTGAGCTGAATCCACGGAAAGGATCCTGCATAGAAGACTGGTGGACGGCAAAGGTACTCCTCAATGTCCCTTGGTCGTTCTCACAGGCGGGGCCGAGGATAGTTCGGCTCAAATCCTTGCAGTCCGACCTGGCGGTAGGCGCAACTTCGGTAAACCTGGTCAGCCTCCCTGCAGTGGAAGCACACCGGGCGTCCGTCAGCCATGCGCCACCTTTGGTCTTTCGATGTCCAAGCTACTCTTGGCGGGGAGTGTACTACGGTGAAGAGACCTTTCGTCGGAGTGCACCTGAGTATTGCCAGGGGAGAGGAGGCTGGAGACAACGAGCAACTGCGGCGTACGTTAAAGCTGGTGGTTCCGGCTGGAGTCACCAGCTTTGACTGGAGCGGTTGCTGGACCTCCACCTGCACAATCTGGACGATCGAAATCTAAGCGGGACTTTCTGCAGCAGGTACCAGCTTCTCCAGTTCTTCACGAGCAATGTCTCGTATGATTTCGCGGAACCCCGAATACTGGAGCTGATGGTGCAGCTGACGGCGTGTTTGCAGCGACGCTAGGAAGTCGGTGTTAGTGGGCGGCTTTTGCTATTTGTCGCCTCCATCAATGTTTATTGCCTTCTTCAAAAGTCCTTTCGACGGTGGAAGGTGGACATCGCACAAGGCCTCTGAAGATGTCCTCCTTGACACCACGCATCAATAATCTTAGCTTCTTTGATTCGGGTGCTTGAGGTAAAAGAATCTCTTCATAAAAGTTGACGACTCGGTCGTTAGAGCCTTGAATCACCGCTCTAAGAAATTCTTCGGCGTGTTATCTTCGCTGTTGGTTCGAAAACGTACCTCGGAGCTCAGCCTTTAGTTGGTCGCAGGAGGTGATCGAGTCATCGTTGTTCACCAACCAGTTCCGTGCTGTTTCCTCCAATTCAAATAAATGTTCTGAAGGCACTGCCCCACTGTCCATCTGTTATAGCGGACCACTCGTTCGTAGTTCTAGACCAAGTCGTCGATGTCTTGATAGCTTTCGCCGTGGTAAGCTGCGGGTGTCCGTGGGGCGACGGACAGGATGACGACGGGTGGTGAAGTCATGGTCGAAGTCTTCTTCTGCCTTTCGGACAGGGGCCAGAATGCCGGGGCATTTCCTTTTCTATGGCGGCTTGTTCCTGCGTAGGTTTTCTCCTCGAAAATTCTTCTTTTGCAGGTAAGTGTGCTAGCACTGCGGGCTCTTGTATGGTAACGCTGCATGGGTTGTACCTAGCACATCCACCAAAATGTAAAGTATGACAAATGATGATGCGACGAAATCTGAAGAAAACGAAAGGTTTCGTGTTGCGAGCTTGTGCCTGAAACCAAATAGAAAAAAGTCTAGCTTCGCAGGCGTCGATGGCGACGAAACAAAAGGATCGAACGCTGGGACGAGACTGACTGGGGTCACCATGCAGAGTCCCTTATGTACTCGCGTGGGTCTCTGGAATATTCGACGTCGTCCGTTCGCCGCGTAGAACATTCGTACCTCAATCAGACAACAAGCTTCTCGAGCATACGTGAATGATAAATTGAAAGTATAAATAAATAACGTGCTGCTCCCAGAAATCAAACGAGAGCTTCCGTTCAAAAACCAAGCAAGGTTACCACTCGGCCACGCACACGCACGTTCGGCGACGTTCGAGGCATTATGCAATATAAAATCTATAGGAGCCTAAAACTGCAAACAATGCTGAAAGGCCGAGATTGACATTTTTGGATAATTTATTTGCCAAAGCATCCTTGACATGTGTGGTCATCTATTATTACTGTATCAAAATCAAGCAACCCTGTGGTGACGCAGGGGTTACGAGATGCAATCCGTTTATTCCATGTGAGTGCCAGTACTCTAATAACCTTGCTGTGACATCATGTGACGTCACACATCTGGGACATAATGTTTTCCTAGTTTGAGCAGGATTTACGTTTGCACCACTTGGTTGAACCTTCGGTGTAGATCAACTTTGCTGGAGAGTGACCCCGACAGGATGATCTACATGAGTTATGGGAGCTTGTGGTGGTAGAATGGGTGTGCTGTGACTGTGACAATGGTGATGATTGTGGCCGTGTTGCGTCATGAGGCTTTAGTCGATGTGGGGATTGTTGAGGTGATTCATCCAGGTAGCATTCGTTGTCACTGTCACCGTTTAAGCCGAAGGATTCTGGCGTCGGCTTTGGATGTAGTCGACTTCTGCAAAGGACGCGGTTTGTTTCTTTCAGTATGGCACATGACCTCGGAAAAACTGAGCTGAACAATTTCGCTTAAAGTTCCAGCCAATCGCTGATGCTGGTCTGACATAAATGCTGGGCCAAAGTTGGTGCAGGCAATGCCCGCTTGTACTTTGTTTGTGAATCCGTACCAGCGTTTTTCTGGCACTCGTCTGCCACGGGCAACCGAAGTCGCCAACCCATGAGGCGATAGCGCGGTGTCCGGTAGTACGTTAATGTGGTAGACTAATAATTGAGCACACCCAGTCAGATGTTTTCTGCTTCCGTAGTTTTTTGTGGAATGCGTTTGGCGATTTGACACTGTACCCAGACAGGCCACTAGAACCCGGGACGAGAGGACTTATTGTTCTATGCTAGAAATCATAAACGAAGAAAAAATTCAAATGTTTTGTAATTTAAATTTTGGCCCATTTTTTTCAAACGTCCATATATACACAGCGTCTCGGGAATGTGTCAATATATTTTACAACTCTGATTTGAGCTGCATAGTTGTCAAGCGGAAAATGTAACATGTCCGCATTTCCGAAATATTTCTATTTTGAGAAACTTGTGGCCTTTAAGTATATCCAATTGATCGTTGCTTCAACTTGAGCCAGTTCTTGTCTAGGTTGCCGGTCAGTCGGAGTAATTCAGGAGGATTCAGAGTATTCATCTAGTTCTTCTGTTTTTACTTAAGCCTAACCGCTCAGAATCCTGTTGCCTGTGCAAAGTATCATGAGGTAGCAATTCGTGGACACGCATGAGTCGTTAGGAGTAATTTGCTTATTCCACGTGAGCGCCGGCTCTTTCAAACCCGAGCTCTGACGTCAGGTGGTGTCACACAATTGGCAGAATTACCGCGTGGTGCACGTTAAGGCACCAGGCTGGCAATCGTACTGTACGGGCTAAATGTATTAACTACAGTGGTTAAAAAAAGAAATTGAAATCCTGCTACAAACGTTTGTCATAAGGGTGGAGCCGTCTGGAATGTCGTCCTATCCAGCGTGGGCGAAAGCAGTGTTTTGAAATTGTGAAGCTGATAGGATACAATAGCATATGAGTGACACCATCACCTGCTCTAGCTTTGCCTCTCCTCTATTTTTTTCTCTATTTGCACTTTTAAATGTATTATTATATTTTCGTCGGCCATACCATATATGCCTAGCGGGTGGGTGGGGACAAGATTAATCTAAAACACGTATGTAATTGAACCCTTCCAGAAGCCCTTACGGCCACTCTCGCCACCACCATTTCTTCGGCACAAAGCGTTTGATTAGATCCGCGTATTCTCTGAAGGCTCACGCTGCCAGAGTGTCGAACCGAAATTTTTATCGGTTCGGTTCCGGTTCGGGTTCACGGCTTTCGGTTCGGTTCCGGTTCAGTTCCAGGGAGCAAAAATAACGGTTCAAACCGGTTCAAACCGGTTCGAACCGGTTTGAACCGCTAAATTGAGAATATATTTTTCGCGTTGTTCTGGCGATACACACTATTTACGCCGTGAAACGATCAACTATAAAGTTTCTTCGATCGTCCGTGCAATTTACTTTTGTTGTAAGGTACCAAAAATATGAAATTCAGTTATTTAATTTCGACGCAAGAGTAGAAGAATATCTACATTAACGTACATAACGTCGTGTTTATACGACTCAACATCTTGTTGTTTACCAGTCACATATATTTTACCAGAATCAAAATGTTTAAGTAAAACAGTAAAGAGTTGAGCTTGTTGGTACGTACCTGTAAATAGATCAGCTTTAAATTTAGAACTATACTGTACTTTCTTGACCTTTCTTATTTGTTTAAATAAAATTCTAAAGTTCAAGCTGATCTATTTACACGGTGTAAAATGTTGTCGTGAAGTGTGGTAGGTTACCTAAAATACCCGTGATTGGTACAACTTTGTGTCGCAGTATTGAAATTGAAATCGTGATTGTGTCCTTGAACTAAGGAATTAATTACATCGCCTAGAATTATGAAATGAGCACCTCGTGGCCATATATATCATGAAATGACGAAACAACTGAGCTAAAAGCAATGAAATTTTTAAAATGTCACGAAAGTTTTAGGATAGTCTATTTTTTATAAAAATACCGAGCGGGAATCAAGATGCTTGTTGTTCTAACCAAACATTGTTTACACTCAGCACCGCATGCATGCAACTAATCATGCAGCAAGGAGTAATCGCAACTGTTCACTCTAGTCTATACGCACCTTCGCACTCAGATCGAATCTGGCCCAAAATAGCGCTTGCCCAAGTGAACATTTTCTTATAGAGGATAAGCTTGCATAGCCTGGCTGTTGAGGTTTGTTCTTGACAAGAAGCCGGTCAATTTAGTTTGCAAATGAGCATCACCCTTGCTAATTGATGATTTTAACGCCATAGCGTTAAGGAGCTTATGTCGCAGAAAAGCCGATGTCGGTGGCGTGACTGGAAAATCCTGATTGGTCGATAGGGTCATGGTGTCAGAGCTACATACCCTCGTGCAAGAATTTCAAGCAACCCACAATGCCCACTTGAAACGTGACATCACGCATGGAATTAGAGTGATTAAAACATGACATGTAATGCGAATTAAAGGTTGCCGTATATCTCAAATAATCTCACTTTTTAAAGTAATTTCTTTGTCTTAAAGAATACAAAAATAAGAATTTTAGGCGGGATTCGAACCCCTAACCCTTCGGTTGCGAGTCAGACGCTTTGGAGTAGGCCACGCGAGGCACGCTTGCGCGGCAAATGAGAATGCGATGAAAACGGAGACCCGTTAACGCTATCGCGTTCTACTTTTAAAGGCGAAGTTTAAGCCTCCTCCAATATTCTTTTTTGTTAAGTAAAACGAAGTAGTATTTCACGTTCTACTCTACATGGCAGCTACTTAACTGGACCTTTTCTGACGGTTTGCGTGCGTAATCGTCATAGTTCCGCCGCGCGCCCTTGTTTACTTTGTTTTTGTCCAGCCAACACACACATAAAAGTAATGTTCACCACATAAAAGAGGCAATAGCAGACTTATTTATGTTTGAGCAGTTTTATGAGTAAGAAACACAGAGTTATTTAAATTAGCTTCGAAATCAGAAATGTGTGTAAGGCTGTCCCATTTCACTTACAACGTGCCTGTCGAGGATAAAAACGCCGGAAAAGATTGGCAGAACACCTTTCAGATAATTTGGGGGCATTCCTTTAGGGTGGCCAGCCCTTTATTTATGTTGTCAAATATTCAGTTAGTAATAAATAAATTCTTATAATGATCAATACATTTTACTTTATAAGGTTCACATAACTGCTTGAGACCGACGCGGAAGGACGATACTCGAAGCTACTCGAGCTGTAGAGTCTGCAAAAAAGTGTTTTTCAGTTTGTTGATTGGCAGTGTGAAACATCGGGTTGCAAAATACGCCAAAAAGGACTCTGTGCTCACGTGATAGATTGGAAGTCAAATACACGAAATGTTCAAAAAGAAAGCGATAATTAATAATATTATTCTAAATAATCCCTTACAGAATTCGCCTTACTGCAAAAAGAGATGCGTAAAGATTTACGCAATGAAATTGATAATTTTACATAAATAGCGCGAAGGACAGACAAGGATTTTTAAAGTCTTAGTATAAATCGCATTTCATCAGCTTGCATGAGCTCGAAACTTCGCGAAATACTTCCTCAAAAGGCTAATGTTATATTCGGTATTACCTGCGCTTGTTTTGGGCCCTCACGTTAGGACACTATGTTTGAATAGTCATGCGCTCTAACATTTCTCCAGGCTGCCATATAGCATCGCGAGACTGCTATAGGGAGTATTCACTGGCCGCCATGTTTGAGCTCACTGTTTAGAGCGCATGCTCAAAACGAGCTCACATTAATAGGTTGCCAAGACCGGCAATCCTGATGGTGCGGGGTGCACGTTGCAAAATAACTGTGGAAGCTACCCATCAGCACGTGCTCAGCATTAGCGCACACAGATTTTGCCGCCAGTGAATACACCCTATAGATACTGCACAACTTTACAATAAGGACATCTAATGCCAGTGTTGCGAACATCAGATTTCACCAGAAAGCTGAACTGTTTAACATGGTATGCACGTGACTTCATGACACTATAGGCTGGTGGCCATTGTGATTTCTTCTTGCTGAGAAAATCGATTTCGATGGTGCAAAATGCACGCTACAGGAGGTTCATGCTCAGTGAAAGCCAAGTATTTGAAAGGAACGTGTCATTATTCTTAGTGCATCGTCATGAGGAACGGCGCGAGCGTCTGGCACGACAAAAACGTGCTTTATGGTAAGAGCGTTTTTGGAAACAACGCAGTTTCCGGGGTCACGCTTTGTGGTCTGCGCTAAATATGCGGGAAGGGGAACCTTTACAACACAGTATGTTTTTAAAATTAACCCCCCACCATACACACACACGTCTTTATTACAGCGCGGAGCTGTTACGGGCTGGTTTTCCCAGTATTGTGTCCGTCAGAAAACAAATGATGACACTTGACTCTGGACAGCTACCGCCATCTATGAGTGGCGGTAGCTGTCCAACATTCATTCCCACCATAGTACAGCTTCGCTGGTCTTGCTTCTTCACCAGAGCAGAAAGGCTGAAAGTATTCGCGAGGAATTACCTCCTGCGTTTGTGTGTGCTAATTCGACAATTTATTTGTCACTTATTAACAGCAACCCTTCATTGCTTTCATGTTGCACCCCACGAAGTCTAAAGGGGTCATGGAACGATATCAGGTTGGAATGTTTATGATTTTTTTAGGCGTACTGGTCCTAGTCTGGCCCAAGTATACTTGCACAGGCCGCCGCTGATTCAGAAGCTTTTTTGTCGTGTTGAAATTGCGAGGATAAATTGAGACTATTTATTTTAGTCTTGCCTTCGTAAAGGTTGGATGTCGTAATTGTAGAATCAA
>JAZHYW010026848.1:0-10221 GCA_037355805.1 Ixodes ricinus
CTAAGAGTAAAAATAATAATTTTTCAGCCTTCAACTGCCAATTTTTCCGAGGATAAAAGCGCTAAAAACAACGAACAAGTAAAAGAACCGAACAACACGGGGCGCTATTTGCAACAGTTGCAAGTGGCGCTCTCTGTGTTGTTACTTGTCCTTTGTTTTTAGCGCCTTTACCCTCGGAAATATGAATCACCAACTTGCCTAAGTTCATACCCTTCTGACAATGTTTCAAACACATACAAAACACATTAGATTTTCTTTTCAGCTCTCAGATGCGCGACAGCTTGTGTACATTATGTCACTTGTGTATTATCCATAAAAAGCTTCGGAAGGATGAAGATATATATACGTACAGCACCGACCCTTCTTTCGTAGGTTTTCAAAAGTAAGTACAAAACACGCAGACAGCTTTATTGTGAAGCGCGGGAGCTATGATCATACAGTAAATAGAAAGGAGACCGAAGCAGAACAGTCCGAACACTGGGCATTTCAAACCAGAGCCCCCAATATCCAACCCACCTCTTTTCTTTGTATAGATTGTAAGATATGAGTGCCACCCCTTTTCCGGTTCACGCTGGTTTTTATTATGTTCTAGGGTGGGCTGACTTTCCGAACTTGAATGTCTATAGGGTTCTCACAATGGGCACCGATGCAGCGTCTGGAAAGTTCAATCTACGCCCGGGTAAAAGTCGCGCTACGGACCTATGGTGACAGTGCAATCTGTTTGTTCGGTTTGTTCCACTGATCTGGGGGGAGGCCACTTGAACTCCGCAAGCACTGCTTTTCCGCGCATTATGAAAAACCCGAAGTCTGTGCAAGTTTCAAGCATTTCTCCTTCCTCTGAACCAGCCAAAAGACAAACACATTTTTTACGAAACTGACTAGAAGTTTGAAAATTAACTAGTCGAAGTTCGACGTCGAACCCGAAGTGCGCAAAAATTCACCGCTCCCTTAGAAATAGCCACATAGCCACCCACCAAATTTCAACGCCAACCAAAAAAAAAAAAAAAGTAGATTATTTTGGCTTTCTATAGCCCAATTAGGCAACACTGGCTACCGGTAAATCTGCATCGTGCGGACTAGTCGAAAAGAAAAAGACGACGCGAACGAACCTCAAGTGGCGGGTCACACCCTGGATTGATTGATTGAAAACGTTTATTGGCCATAAACTAAGGGATGAGGAATAAGGGCAGTGGCGGTGGTGACGGCGACCTGGACACTCTTGGCACTATGCTACATACTATATACACTATATGTGAACATCGAGTTTCGCCTCAAAGATAAACCGCTGCGATTCATTGCCGTCGACGCTCCGCTTCGTACAGCTTACCCGGAGATCGCTAGAATTTCACAGGAGAGCTTCTCCCTCTTCATTCATCCGTTGAGGCAGTCGTGCACAGAAGCAAAGAGCCAGCGGTTATTTCTTCGTCCGCAATGATGCGGACATCATAACGAGGCTTGGGAAACGCTGGCTCACCTGCGGAAACGGAGCGCCAGGAACATCGTGGGAACATATGAATAGTTATTATTTTCACCACCAGATGGCGCCACACGTTTTTTTAAACATCAAGGGGGCTGGAGTAAACACGCCAGAGTGAATCATGCGCTAGCTTTATTTGATGACGTAGACAAGCTTATTTTCCTTATACAACTGTCGCCGTAAAATTCAAATCCGCTGTCGACGAAATGTTGCAGGACGATAGGGAGCCAAATTCCAACACTAAATGAACTATAGTGTTGTAAAAGACAGGGCTTCCAGGGGAGGGGGCGTAGTTATTTTTCATAAAACGTCCTTGCAGTGTACGCCTGTCTCTACATCAATTAACCATGCAGTTTTTGTTGTGTAAACTGACGTACGAAAACGTGTCATTCATTGTATATGCTGTTTATAGACCACCAAATACACATATTAATTTGATTAGTGATCTCAATAACTACTCATTTCAATGTACAAAACACTCCATTAATTTAATTCTCTTAGGAGACTTTAATCTACCCTGTATTGATTGAGTTAGACTTACTGTGTCTAACCAGGTTTGTGTATACGAATGGAGAAGCCCTGGTTGATCTAGCCTTTTCCCATGATAAGCTAGTACAAATGGTAAACCGCCCTACTAGGTGCGATTCACTTTTGGATATGGTTTTCTTAAATGACCTAGTAAAAGATGGAGCTTCAGTGTGTGTGAATGTATTTCTGATCATAAAATGGTAGTCGTGTTGATTTTTCTGGACCAAAGTTTGAGTAGTTTACCCGTTCTGTTATCAGCTCAAGATTTTAATGATACTGACGACGTTGCTATTCTTGATTTCTTGGAGTTGTTTTTTGATACGTTCGAACAATTGTCTATGGAATGTAGTTCTAGCATCGAAGTTTTGGGGTACTAATATTGTAAACAAAGGTATTTTTGAATATGGCCTAATCGAAAAAAACAAAACAAAGGCTGTTGTTTATATTCCGTGGATTAACAGAGATATTTTGCATTTAAAACGTAGAGTTTCCCGAGTCAGATATAATTATAAACACAGTAAGACAGAATCATGTCGTCAGCTTTTTCGGAACTAAACGCGTAACTTAAAAGTCAAAATATTAGAATCCAAGCACTTCGCTCCGTTCGTTTATGAAAAGTGCGTCACAAAATTTCTGGCGTCATATCTCATCCAAGGATAAATCAACTACACAAAGAACGTGGGTAGAATTAGCGACATTTCCATAAGTCACGAGAGAATTTTCACCTTACTTTTAAATAAATTAGACAGTAAGAAAAGTGCAACAGAAGCCAATACGTTCACTATAATGATATTATTGACTCTGATAAACTACCCGTTATTTCAGGAGTACCTCAGGGCTCCTGAAAGTGACCCATGGGTCACTTTTGTTTTTGGTTTTCATTAATGACATGTCATTTAACATAAATTTTTCACTTAGGAATGTTCGCAGATGATTGTATTAAACCACAGGAAGCTTTGGGGGAAATATTGAATTGGTCTGAAACGTGGCAAATGAAGCTAAATTATGATAAGACAGCCGTTACGGCAGTCTCGTGTAAAAAAGAGCCGACCCAATTTAAGCACTTGAAGAGCAACCTCTCAGACGAGTCGAGGAATGCAAATATTTCGGACTTGTTTTTAGTGCTAGACTCACCTGGAGCCAACACCTGGAAGCGACTGTTTATAAAGCGAGGGGCACTTTGTTCTGCGTTGAGAAGGAAAATAAAGTTTGCTGATTCAGATACTAAACTTTATTGCCTATCAAAGTATTGTTAGACCTGGGTTAGGGTCTAACAAAACCCACGCAAACTGGTATTCTCAAGCTTGAAATTAATCAGAAACTAGCTGCTTGGTTTATTTGTAATAATGTTCGTACAGGAAGCCTCATCTTCAGAACTGCTTCTCAGGGATCAGCTTCAGCGGTTGCAGAAAGAGCAAAAAATGATAGATTAGTAAATACTGTATAATATTCTTGATGGCACTATTAAAATTGACAGCTCTAGCTACCTAGAACCATTATCGACAGGGTCCCGGACACCTAAACCATAGTATAGCGTTAAAACAATGCAGGTTTCAGAATTATCTTTTTAGATATTCTTTCTTTTATCGGGGATTCAATATTGAAATGCGCTACCACACAATATTGCATATTAGCACCTGCTGAAAATTTCCTTACTGCTGTGGAAAGACTTTTCTTACCTGAGTTTTTCCTTTTTCTGTCTTTATTTAGGACTGTACTTTTGTCGTAACTTCTATAAAGGCTCCTTGAGTGGAGCCAGTAGTATTTTCAAATAAATAAAATGTGGCGTGAGCTCTCCGCGTCGTGCTTATAGCCATTTCCGATCGAGGTGCACGACGGCGTGCGTGTAGCATCCCTCTTTATTTTATTGTAAATACATGGGGAATTTCTATTTACCATTTGCATCCCCTTTTCTAACGCTCCAAGCTTGTTATAATTACAGACAACATGGTGGGATACAAATCACTCCGGGAGTTTTCGCTTTCTTTGCATCTGCCACCTAGAAAGACAAGAAAAAGAGTATTTTTTAAACAAAGTGTTTCTCCTACGAGATAGGTAAGTCGCTCTTGTTTCTTTCGCAAGATTCAACCAACAACAAACACCAATGTAGTTGCTCACAGTATGAGGCACTACATTGCTTGTTCGTCGTGCAACTTTGATTTGAACAGAAGATAGACATTAGGGAGTATTCGTAGGCCATTTTTGCCGTCTCGCAACGCTCTCCGCAACCTGATACGATACCTTAAACTCAACAGTCAAGGCCATCGGCGCGCAGGCGCAGCAGCAGTCTTTTTCGTTCCGCGAGTGCTTAGCGGAGAGGGAAACGCGGTCTACGAAGACGCCCTACTGTGACAATCCGTGGTCCTCGCTTTGAGCAAAAGTTGCCAGAAATCAGTGTTTTTCGGTTTTAGATACATCGGCGGATGTTTGTCCGAATTTTTTGGTAAAAGCCGGAAAGTCTGCTGCTGCACTTGCGACGAGAAGAAGTTTAGGTATACGGGTTTTCTCAATCGGCAGCTGACTGTTTCCATGAACACTCGCTCACGGTTGTTCCTAACCTGCTCGCGCAGTGAACCCGGAACTGCTGCGTCAAGTCGTGGGTGCCGTTCCCTGCGCTGGGCTTTGCGGTGGACCGCTGCCGAAGCAGCCTGAACCGCACGGGACGCTGCCTGGCCCTGCCGGACTGCCGCTTCTCCAGGGGCATCCGCGAGGGAGAGTGCGCAGACGGGTTCGGTGTCTGCCGCCTGTGAGTGTTACAGCGGTAGCTGTTAATGGGAGTTTTCGTAGACCGCGTTTCCCCTCCCGCTAAGCCCTCCGCAACGAAGCAGCCGCTACTGCGCCGGCGCGCCGATGGCCTTGACTGTAGAGTTCCGGCCAGCGTAGCTGGTTGCGGAGAGCGTTGCGGGACAGCGGAAACGATATACGAAAACTCCATAATGCCCCTTGCAAGTCCGGTGTCTTCTCAATGAATTCGAAAGTCTGCTCCTGCGGAGACGAAGGTCGCTGCCAATTTCATTGTTTCCTTCTTGTGTTTTCAGACGAGGCTGCCGACAGCGTAGCCGCAACTCTGTCCAACAACTCCTACTTCGTTCAACCGGAATTTCCGCGACCGTACAAAGGAGGGAAGAACGTGTCCATCACCGTGACCCTACCGGCCGGCATCTGCCAGGCCCGCCTGGAGCTGGAGCAGTTCGCCCTGCAGCCGCCGCTGCTAGGAGCCTGCAGCCAGGATTACCTCCAGGTGTCTCTGAACGGCAGCGACACGTACGTTCCGAAGTTATGCGGGGAAAACGCCGGGCAACACGGTACGTACCGATCTCTGCAAGCTGTAACAGGGTCGCTTCGGGCGCTTTGTCACTCTCGGTCCGGTTTCTTCCAGTAGTGTCCACAGAGTAGTCTTTGACGTCCGACCCTAGCATTCTTCGGACAGAGGAACCTAGAATGACCGATTATTACCAAATGTACTGACGCTCGTTGGCGCAATATCAAATTTTTATCACTGTCGTTGAATATATTCACATGTGCTCTTGTTTCTGAGTGCTGAGGCACCTTACCGATCCGGCGCCATGCAGCGGGTGCTATTTCCGAACCGAGTGTCTAGGTATGCGTCGACTTCGGAATGTTCTTGACCAGTTTAGTCGACAAGAACAGAGTGCAGTCCTCTCTTGTGTACTTGGAAAAAGTGTACTAACTTTGCTCTCTCAAAACACAGAAAAGGAAACAAAAAAGGTGCTTATATTCCCACCAGCGTTGGTCACGTGATCAGTGACGTCAGAGAACACAGTGAACTCACGGCACACTGCGGTCAAAGGTCATACGAGACCACGTGGACTCGGACGTTGCTCCGCTCGTGACTTTGCATCTCTTTTCAAAATCACTACCCCGAGTAAAAAGAAAATACAAACGTATTATTTGTTGGGAGAAAACCTCTACTTGGCTCGTTTAAAGCTGCTTTGAAACGATTGATTTTTTAACTTCTTCCTTCTTGGCTTTTTCCTCAGCTCACAAATCGCGCAACGTTACCAAATAGTTTAAAAGAAGGAGCTCGCCTCTTTTTCAGACCAAATCTCGGACCCTCGTTTATGGACCCGGACGTCGCCATTTTCCCCCTAAAATATTCGCCAATGATAATGTAATTCATGCAAAGGTGCAGGTGAGCTTGACAGAATAAACGATAATAATCCCCGGAGAAGGAGAACAAAGGGGACAAAAACAAATATTCGAATTTGTGTTCCTCCTTTGTCTTCCTTGTTCCTTCTTCTCCAGGGGTTATTATGAAATTAGCAAGTAGCTCAAAATTCGGACAAAAGTTTCCTCCCCCCCCTTCCCCTAAAGCCCGGTTCACACAGTTGCGTTTGACTGCGTTGCGGCAGCGAGACACCAGGACATCCCTGTTACTTATATCGCGTGCCAAGAAGATTCCTTGAATTGGATTCCACGCTTCATACGAAGCACAGATGTGCCGGTGACTCGCTTTCGATTCTCGCCGCAACGCAGTCAAACGCATCAAACGCAAGTGTCTGAACCGGCCTTAACGCCCGTGGCTGCGGAAGCTACGTGCTCGTTGGGCCGGCCACACTTCTATATTTTTCCACGTGATCACGCTTCCTCGCGCATGCCCACGCGCAGAGAATGGGATCTTCGGCAAGCGCGTAGCTGCTCCCACCGCACTGTCAGCTACGCAATAGTCAGCTATGTTTTCAGAATTTCGCACCGAAAAGCGGGTTTTTGACTTTCTATTCTCTCTGATTTGGCTCACTAAACGATATGCTATTAGTGAAATCCCAATCTAAATTAATTTATCCCATCTCGAAATTCATTTCATGACGCCTTTAAGAACGGCGAGCGATGGTCGCTGTAATCTATCCACACTTTGTACATTGTCTTGATTCCGCTTTTGCTGCAGTGGTTCTCCATACTGGAGACTCGGAGGAGCAAAGCCTGTTGACTTTGAAAGTCTCTCTACATCAACTGGGTCCGGAGCGGGTCTGGGCCATCCGCATCGTACTCTTGCCTGCGGCGATCCAAATCTGGGTAAGAAACAGTTCCTGGGACCGCGCCTTCCACGAAAATTCACTCAGCTACTACGCCTACATCGTTGCTGCAAAGGAACGCGGAATAAAATACACTGCAAGTTGCGATTAAAATTAATAAATTGAAGCATGTAGTACACATGAGGGATAGTTTCCCCAGTTTTGTGTCCGTACACAAAATAAAATCTTGACAAAACCCTCTGGACACTACCGCCACTCCATGAGCAACTGCGGCCACCAGACAGCGGCTTGCCCGTTCGTCTCGGATTGCCGCCGTTGCTCATAGATGACGGCACATAGTACAGCTCCGCTGCTCTTCCTTCTTCACCAGAGTGGAAAGACTAAAAAGTTTTTGGGCTACAAGGATTAGTGTTGCTGGCGCAGCTGGCGGCCAAAGGGGATCGGTGGCCGAGTGTGGTATACTTTTGAACAACTTACTCTCTGTGGTTGCTAGCCGAAGGTACGGGAGGTTCGCAAGATCAAAAGGATATACACATAGAAATAAAAGAGCAGCTCTTATTTTGTCAGCTTCGTACCATCATGCGCACATTGGACAAGGTCCTGGTTTTACGAATGGGGACACACAATAAAGAAACGTACTAAAGCAATCGCTTTATGAGTGCAATTCGCCGTGATCACCAACGGGGAAGAGGAAAAAAATTAAATATGGCACGCGTTCTTTTTTATTGACGCTCTTCACTGACAGACGTTTTTTTTATTTTTTATGGTCTCTTCGAATATGTTTGGCCGGCCACCCCTGCCTTAGAGAAGTCTCCACCCGGTGCACAGTCCGCAAGAAACGATATTCACATATACTGCACGACTTAAGAAATACGCGCTTTATTAGCGCGCTTAAAAGAAAATCATAATTAACATAGACTCTCATTCACAAAATCCGTCACTCGTCGTAGCGGGCCTTTTCCACAAGGGCGCAGCCATCTAGAATGCCGTCACTTCTGGTATGCGCTAAAACATCGTTTTGATCTCTCCACGTCTCTGGAAGGTGTTCACGCAAAAATGCGTGATCGTCACTCATTCTTGTTTTGCCACAGACCCGTATTCTCTCGCATATATACCATGTTGAAATGTCCTATTATTTTATCGTCCCGCATACCAGATATGCAAGCCACGTGACTAAAACCAAAAGGAAAGGGAAAAAATGTGTAGGTAATCCGCATTATGTAAAATTTCAACTTTCAGACATGTATATATAGTTCGCGGACAGTAGTTCTGTATAAATGTGGCACTTTGCTCTATTCACAAGCTATAGGGTCAGATTGTTCTAGTTCAACTGCTCTCAAAGGCCTGTTTTTCCGGGTTTTTTTTTTTTTTGTTCTCTTTAGCTCCACAAGGTTGCTTTCAATTCCATCGAGGCTGTCGGGGTTCCTTCCGAAGTTTCGCTTCGCGCAGGACCCTCGGTGGGGTCGCTGAGCGGCCTCAGCTACGCCATGTGTATCGCTCGACCCGTCTGGCTCCAGGCGTTGTCCCTCAAGTTGAGAACGCTGTCCACTGCTTCGTCGACGGATATGGCGACGCACTGTCAGTCCGACTTGTCCAGCTGCCGGCTGGGTTCGACAGCAAGCGGGGACTGGCGGCACCGGTGCGCATCTGTGGGGGCAACGCTACCCTGGCCCTTCATCGTAAGTATACAATTAAGTGTCTTCTACGCCTGTTCTTTTTTTTAAATCATGATATGTTTTTTTTTTTAACGGGACACCCCAATCTTAATTTCTTTTTACCCGTCGGTCCGTACATTTTTCGTTAAATTTAGTGGAGAAATCGACGTCAGGTACTTTGTATTCATTCAGATTCCCCGCTAAATTTGGCGAGAAATTTTGTGATTTTTGTTGTTATTTTCAAGGACATTTGGTGTTTTTCGGTTTTCCGTAGTTTTATACTTCAAACCGGCCCAGAGTAAGTTTTCGGGGTTCATCGGTGTCCACCGGAAACGCGGAACCTTAAATGTAAGTGTCAGATACGCACGTTTTGTTTATACTTTTATGCAGGTAGTTCAAAGGTGCACTAAAACAAACAAGGTCGAACTGGGGGGGGGGGAGTGTATGCTGCTTCCTGTTCGCGATTGTTTTTGTAGCATTAGCTACACTGGCCGAGGTTGAGCAGGCTCGCGTGGCTCTCATAATGAGCCGTACCCCGTGCTGCGCAAGCTCAAGCTCGAGGAGCAGTGATGTCACACCGCGCACAGCTGGCGGGGCGGAGCCGCCGCCGCAGCGGGCTCTACCGCCACCGCGCGTGCCTCGCCGGTCTTCGCATTCCAGAGGAGTGGACGCCCATAGCCGCGGCGGACACACGAGGCCGCCGCGTGCCCAGCTGTGTGCCTCCGCTGCGCAGGACACGTCCGACGCTGCACCGGAGCTGCTTGAAGGCCGGTTCTCACATGCAGCGAAGCGCTTCGTAGCGCTCCTCACGTGCCGTCAGCTACTTATCGTCTGCCGTGAGCAACAGTTTTGACGGTGAGATACAAAGCTGGTGAACGCTGCTGTCAGCACGGGCTCAGCGCGAGGTTAGCGCTACGCTGGTAGCGCTCCGCTGCATGTGTGAACAGGCCTTGATAGTGCCTCTATTTTGTGCGCATGCTTGAGCTAAGCCACCGCAAATTTTTAGAGCGCAGCTCTCAGGCGCCCGTTTCAGGCTTGAGCGGCGTCGCCGTCGCCGTCGGCGTAACCGCGCGGTGCATGATGGGTACCGCACGAGCGGAAATTTTCCCGCTAAATCTAGCGAAAAATTTTCCCGCTAAATTTAGCGGAAACATTTTCCCTGCTAAGCGGAAAACTTTCCCTCAGCGAATCTAGCGGAAAATTTTCCCCAGCGAAATCTAGCGGAAAATTTAGCAAAACTTTTCCTGCTAATTTAGCGGGGAAAATCCCCCCCCTCTCTCTTCTCGAGGTCACGTGACCCCCAGGCCACGTGACCCCACCCCTCCCTGTGCCTTCCCTCTCTCCTCAAGAGCTGCGCTCTAATCTCGGCGTTACAGGGAGTTGTAAACGGCTTTCATTTTTTCTCTTGTTTTTCAGGACCCGCAGCGAGTATCGCGTACTGTAAGAGTCTCACCGCCGAGGATTAAGTGCGGTACCCGCTGGAATTTACTTATACGGATTGACATGTCTTCCCAATCCCCTAAAAAATGACTTGTTCCCAGCAAAAAAAAAAAAAAAAGAGAGAGAC
>JAZHYW010026849.1:0-13678 GCA_037355805.1 Ixodes ricinus
AACCAGAGGACACACTGACGCCGTCTATTGGGTAGCAGTGTCAACTCGGCGGTCCGGCATATTTTTTTATTTCTCTCGCGCATTATCCTTTCTTTCTTGGCTCGAAAACTTTTGTCAATGTTATAAACGAGCCTTTCTTATAGGTATTACGCACATTTGACCTCAGAAATCCCGCAAAAGCTTCGCTCTTGTGAAATGCAGTTCCAGGGTCAGCGCATAGATGGCGCCACAATGCCGGTGTGTTCCCTCGTCCTAAAAAATTTAAGAAGTTGTAACAGATCTCGTCTCTCTCGGTCGTGCTCGGTCGCAAGAGTGTGAACGGGCCTTTAGTTGTTCATCATTCCATTTTCCCTAGACTATTTCCACTAATCGTCTCTTTGTCACTGTAATCCTTTCCTCTTCCGTCCTTCCATCGTCGCCAGTAACATCCAGGGCCCCGGCCAAATACGTTACCGGTTCAGGGAGGGCAGGGCGAAGCCCGTGCACTTCAAAACCAAGTGCTCTAGTGTCCCACTCCCCTTGTGGCAGGCAGCACGTAATGTGTCTGCATCTTGAAATTTCGCCCTATATATCATCGTCCTCAAAACTCCAGTTCTCGCCTCAAACAGTAAAAAAACTTCCCAGTGAATTGTCGACCACATTTTCCTTTCTTATGTCCTGTACATTGTTAGAGCTGATTTTTCCTGCATTCTTACCTCCCATATTTTTCTTTCTGCCTCTTTCACTCCCTTTTCCAGAGAAGTAGTCTGCTCAGACCCATCACTAGTGTGTAGGTATTTAAATGTAAGCTTTCGGGTGCGGTTTGCTAGCTACAAGCAGTGTTGACAGATGGTCCCACCGAAAATTCCCTAGCGACTCGAAGGTATAGCCCAAATATAGCTAAGAGTAAAAATTATAATTTTTCAGCCTTCAACTGACAATTTTTCCGAGGATAAAAGTGCTAAAAACAATGAACAAGTAAAAAAAAACCGACGACACAGAGTGCTATTTGCAACAGTTGCAAATAACGTTCTGTGTTGTTCGTATTTTTTTAAATTGTTCTTTGTTTTTGCGCTTTACCCTCGGGAATAAGAATCACCAACTTGCCTAAGTTCATACCCTTCTGACAATTTTTCAAACATATACAAAACACGTTAGATTTTCTTTTTCAGCTCTCAGATGCGCGACATCTTGTGTGCATTATGTCACTTGTGAATTATCCATGAAAAGCTTCGGAAGCATGAAGATACGTACAACACCGACCCTTCTTTCGTATGTTTTCAAAAGTAAGTACAAAATACGCAGACAGCTTTATTGTGAAGCGCGGGAGCTATGATCGTATACAGTAAATAGAGAGAAGACCGAAGGAGAACAGTCCGAACACTGGGCATTCCAAACCAGAGCCCCCATTATCCCACCCTCTTTTCTTTGTATACATGCCTTGCAAGTGACGTCACGCTAGGGAAGGACGGGGCCCCGCACCATGTACTGGTGGTTGACTTCACACCGGGCAGCATGCGCTTACCAAGGCGTAGGATGCCGCTAAACTGCCCGCACATGCGCTGACGTGCGCCATATTTTCAACAAAGGTACCTAGTTGTGTTACATGTGAACTTGGAAAAACGCGCCGAGCTTACGATGATGGCGTTTAGCCAGTACGTGCGGAATTTTTCGGCATTGGTGCGATTGCGCTACGAGCAGAAACTTTCGATATGCCGCCGACAAAGTTTTAACGCAAAAAACTGTCGTGTCGCAAAAAAAAAAAAGAAAGCTCAATTGCGCGTTTTAAAATTTGACGAGCGGCTCTAGGAGTCGCTTGTAGAAAATGTTTACGATTTTGCGAAATACTGTTAAACAACGCAAGGTTACCGTCATAATCTAAACGCTGAGACAAGGGTAAATCAAATAACGGACAAGACAACTCTCATTGTCTCGGGGTTTATATTATGATGTTTCCTAACCGGCTCGCCTGCATACTTTCGCGGACGGCACAAACCGATGCCCCGGCGGCGTCGTCGTCTCGGCGAGTTGCACACGGGGGCCGCCGCCGACCGATCGCCGTCTGGCCGGGCTCGCGGCGCGACAATCGCCCGTACTCGGCCGGGAGCCCGAAGGTGCGCTCGAAGCGTGGTAACGGCGTTATGTAACGAAAGGCAAAGGCAGTCTACACAATGAACGGGAAAAAGCCGATGCAAAGGCGTGCGCGAACGTAAACAACGGTAGAAAAGTTCCGTCGCTCAGCGCTATGAAATGCGTCCCGCAAACTCGGTAATCCGCGGCCGCATCCTTTTTCTGCCGCTCGTAGTTTCTCTAACTTGACGGCTACTCTGTCTCGCGGAGCATGCCGACGAAATGATCGGACGATCGTCGGAGTAGAACAGCCGAGCGCGGCGCAGTTTACCATTGCTGTCGCTGCGAAGGGTCGTCGAGTCAACCACCAGCATGGTGGATACCGGTGTTCGACGTCATCATGTGACGTAGGTGCAAGGCATGTATAGATTGTAGAATATGAGTGCCTCACCTTTTCCGGTTCACGCTGGTTTTTTTTTTGTGTTCTAGGGCTGGGCGGACTTTCCGAACTTGAATGTCTATAGGGTTCTCACAATGGGCACCGATGCAGCGTTTGGAAAGTTCAGTCTACGCCCGGGTGGAAGACGCGGTACGGACCTATGGCGACAGTGCAATCTGTTTGTTCGGTTTGTTCCACTGATAGGGGGGGGGGAGCCACTTGAACTCCGCAAGCACTGCTTTTCCGCGCATTATGAAAACCCCGAAGTCTGTACAAGTTTCAAGCATTTCTTCTTCCTCTCAACCAGCCAAAAGAGAAACACATTTTTACGAAACTGATTAGAAGTTCGAAAATTGACTAGTCAAAGTTCGACGTCAAACCCGAAGTGCGCAAAAGTTCGCCGCTCCCTTAGAAATAGCTACATAGCCAACCACCTAATTTCAACGCCAACCAACACACACACAAAAAGAGTAGATTATTTTGGCTATATATAGCCCAATTAGGCAACACTTGTTCTATCCGGTAAATCTGGCAACATGCGGACTAGGCGAAAAAGAGAAAAAGACGACACGAACGACATCTCTACGTGGCAGGGTCACACCCTGGAACCGCTGCGATTCATTGCCGTCGACGCTCCGCTTCGTACAGCTTACCCGGAGATCGCTAGAATTTCACAGGATAGCTTCTCACCTTTATTCATTCATCCGTTGAGGCAGTCGTGCACAGAAGCAAAGAGCCAGCGGTTATTTCTTCGTCCGCAATGATGCGGACATCATAACGGGGCTTGGGAAACGCTGGCTCCCCTGCGGAAACGAAGCCCCAGGAACATCGTGGGAACAGACGAATAGTTATTCTTTTGACCACCAGATGGCGCCACGCGTTTTCTTAAACATTAAACTGGAGACGTAAGGGACATTCTGGAGCGCCGGCAGCGCGAAGTTGGGAGGCAGGCCCTAGGCTGCCATGGCATGGTGGCGAACGAAGCTGTCCAAGGAGATCTTGGATGGTCATCGTTTGAAGCCAGAGAAGCAGCTAGCAAGATCGGCTACGACGGGCGTCTGCGACTCATGGACCGAGGACGGTGGGCCAAACGACTATTTGTGTACATACACCTGACAGGGATACAGACAAAGTGGAGAAAGCGACTGTACCAGCTGGAAAAGAAATATGGCTTCTTTACTGTGCCCGTGGCTGCCACTACAGAGCAAAAGTGGGAACTGGAGGTGCGGAAGAGAGTGCGCGAGGAAGAGGCTGTGCAGTGGTCGGAGGCGGCCCGCTCAAAGTCAACCCTGCAAGTGTACAACCGCTGGAAAAATGAAATATCGACAGAGACAACCCTGTATGATAATAGCTCTGGGCAGCCGCCTGCTTTTTGAAGCACGTGCGGGAGGGCTAAGAACGCTAGTGTACAGGCAGCGTTTTGACCAACAGGTACAATCAACATCATGCCGGGCATGTGGTGAAACCGAGGAAACTATCAAGCATATTGTGCTCTCCTGCCCAAGTCTCGTACCAAGACACCCGGTGGATTGGGGCCAGGCGCCAGACAACGGGCTACATCTAGACGAGGCACATTCACACGAACAATTTCTGGCAGAAGCCCTCGGCTTCCGAGTTGGGGACACAGGCAGGGATGCTGTGTGCTGGCCCAGTGTGGACGTAAATCGCGCTGCAGTGGCACTGCAGCCCAGCTGGAAGTGCAGCGACGCAGTCGAGAGGACTAAAAGGAGGCTGGAGGACTGGTGGCGAAGAATGCAACAGTAGTGCAGTTTTTTTCTTTTTTTCTTTCCGGTTTTATTTGGCTAGGTATGATTTCTATTCAAACCGCCCGCTTCAAAGGGAACAGCCACAAAATCATCATCATCATCATCATCATCAAGGGGGGGAGGGGGGGGGCTAGGGCAGACACGCCTGAGTGAATCACGCGCTAGCTTTATTTGATGATGTAGACAAGGTATTTTCATTACAACTGTCGCCGTAAAAATCAAATACCGACGAACCGTTGCAGGACGATAGGGAGCCAAATTCCAACACTAAATGAACTATAGTGTTATAAACGACAGGGGTTCCAGGGAGGGGGCGTAGTTATTTTTCATAAAACGTCCTTGACGGTGTACGCCTGTCTCTACATCAATTAACCATGCAGTTTTTTTGTGTAAACTGACGTACGAAAACGTGTCATTCATTGTATATGCTGTTTATAGACCACCAAATACAGATATTAATTTGATTAGTGATCTCAATAACTACTCATTTCAATATACAAAACACTCCACTAATTTCATTCTCATAGGAGACTAATCTACTATGTATTCATTGATATAGACTTACTGTGTCTAACCAGGATCGTACGAATGGAGAAGCCCTGGTTGATCTAGCCTTTTCCCATAATAAGCTAGTACAAGATGGTAAACCACCCTACTAGGTGCGATATACTTTTCGATCTGGTTTTCTTAAATGATATAGTAAAAGATACAGCGTCAGTGTGCGTGAAGGTATTTCTGATCATAAACTGGTGCTCGTGTCGATTTTTCTGGACCAAAGTTTGAGAAGTTCACCCGTTCTGTTATCAGCTCCAGATTTTAATGATGCTGACGACGTTGCTATTCTTGATTTCTTTGGGTTGTCTTTTTGATACGTTCAAACAATTGTCTAAGGAATGTAGTTCTAGCATCGAAGCTTTGGGGTACTGATTTAAAAAATATTGTAAACAAATGTATATTTAAATATGTGCCTAATCAAAAAAATAAAAAAGACTTGTTTATATTCCGTGGATTGACAGTGATATTTTGCATTTAAAACGTAGAATTGCCCGAGTGAGATATAATTATATACACAGTAGGACAGAATCATGTCGACAGCTTTTTCGGAACTAAACGTGCAACTTAAAAGTCAAAATATTAGAATCTAAGCACTTCGCTCCGTTCGTTTATGAAAAGTGAGTCACAAAACTTCTGGCGTCATATCTCATCCAAGGATAAATCAACTACACAAAGAACGCGGATAGAATTAGCGACATTTCCATAAGTCACGAGAGAATTTTCAACTTACTTTTAAATAAATTATACAGTAAGAAAAGTGCAACAGAAGCCAATACGTTCTTTATAATAAAATTGACTCTGATAAACAACCCGTTATCTCGGAGTACCAAAGTGGCCCATGGGTCACTTTTGTTTTTGGTTTTCATTAATGGCATATCATTTAACATAAATGTCCCACTTAGAATGATCGCAGATGATTGTATTAAACTACCGGAAGCTTTGGGGGAAATATTGAATTGGTCTGAAACGTGGCAAAGGAAGCTAAATTATGATAAGACAGCCGCCATGGCAGTCTCGTGTAAAAAAGAGCCGACCCAATTTAATTACTTGAAGGGCAACCTCTCAGACGAGTCGAGGAATACAAATATTTAGAACTTGTTTTTAATACTAAACTCACCTGGAACCATCACCTGGAAGCGACTGTTAATAAAGCGAGGGGTACTTTGTTCGCGTAGAGAAGGAAATTAAAATTTGCTGATTCAGATACTAAACATATTGCCTATCAAAGTTTTGTTAGACCTGTGTTAGGTCTGACAAAACTCACGCAAGCTGGTATTCTTAAGCTTGAAAGTAATCAGAAACTAGCTGCTTGGTTTATTTGTAAAAATATCCGCACAGGAACCTCGTCTACAGAACTGCTTCTCAGGGAGCAGCTTCAGCGGTTTGCAAACAAGAGCGCAAATTGGTAGATTAAAAATACTGTATAATGTTCTTAACGGCACTATTCAAATTGACAGCTCTAGCTACCTAGAACCATTATCGACAGGGTACCGACACCTAAACCATACTAGAGAGTTAGAACAATACAGGTTTAAGAATGGCTGTTTTAGATATTCTTTCTTTCCTCGGGCAATTCCAGATTGGAATGCTCTACCAAACAATATTGTCATATTAGCACCTGCTGAAACTTTCATTACTGCTGTGGAACATCTTCTTACCTGAGTTTTTCCTTTTTCTGTTTCTATTTATGACTGTACTTTTGTCGTAACTTCTTCTAAGGCTCCTTGAGTGGAGCCAGTAGTATTTCCAAATAAATAAATAAATAAAATATGGCGTGAGCTCTCCGCGTCGTGTTATAGCCATTTCCGATCGAGGTGCACGACCGCGTGCGTATAGGATCCCTCTTTATTTTATTGTTAATACAGGGGAATTTTATTTACCCTTTGCATCCCCTTTTCTAACGCTCCAAGCTTGTTATAATTACAAACAACATGTTTTTTTTTTTGCAGCTGCTATTTAGAAAGGCAAGAAAAATTGTATTTTTTAAACAAAATGTTTTTCTACGAGATAGGTAAGTCGCTCTTGTTTCTTTCGCAAGATTCAACCAACAACAAACACCAATGTAGTTCCTCACAGTACGAGGCACTACATTGCAACTTCGCAACTTTGACTTGAACAGAAGATGCAACTTTGACTTGAACAGAAGATAGACATTAGGGAGTATTCCTAGGCCATTTTTGCCGTCTCGCAACGCTCTCCGCAACCTGCTACGATACCCTAAACTCAACAGTCAAGGCCATCGGCGCGCAGGCGCAACAGCGTCTTTTTCGTTGCGGAGCGCTTAGCGGAGAGGGAAACGCGGTCTACGAAGACCCCTATTGCAGTGGCCTCAAACTCATTTCAGTGTGCGGCCACATAGCCGACACTGCAGGAAGCCCCCAGGGGGCCAACGTTAGATGAGGGGGGGGGGATCAAAAGATTTAAAAGAGAATAGACCTCGTGCTCTATGCTTTTTGTAAACTCAGTTTTGTCAGTGACATTTTTAGATTTTACCTGTTTATTTGACTACTTTGGGACCTTACCTGAGGTGATAACAAGAATTAAAATGACTCCACCCCGCCGACGTGCTCGCATTTTTAATAGAACAAGACAGCAAGTGAACTGTCGTTCCCGTTGCTCAAATCATTCAGGAATTAACGAAGCTCAACATGGTTGTAAAAAGAATCAGTTATTTGACAGTTCTTGCTTTTCCAACGATTTCTATTACATTACGCCCATACTTGTCTTTTATAATGTTTTTTTTTTCTAAGGCGAGATTTTTGAGTTTAGCTTTATCTTCGGCAGTTGCTCCTGCTGATTGAGAGTTCGCGCAGCCGAGATGTATCCTTCAACAAAGCGCTCGCGCTTGCAGCCTAGTATATTGTTGGACTTTACAAAAAGCTGGGAAGCCAAAGATAAAGCGAAACAAAGGACAAATGAACACAGATAAGTATAAACTATGTGAATACGTTAAAAGAGCGGAGCGACTTCTCGAGCGAAAATGAATCGGCGAGATGAGATCACGATAGCGCATATCATTTCTAGCACTCGAGACATGGGAACCGGGACTCGTAGCCGGTTACGTGCGGGCCGCGTCTCAGCAAGTCGCGGGCCGCGTGTTTGAGACCACTGCCCTATTGTGACAATCCGTGGTCCTCGCTTTGAGCAAAATTTGCCAGAAATCAGTGTTTTTCGGTTTTGGATACACCCGATGTTTTTCCGTATTTTTTGGTAAAAGCCGTAAAGTCCGCTGCTGCACTTGTGACGAAAAGAAGTTTAGGTATACGCGTTCTCTCAATCGACAGCTGACTGTTTCCATGAACACTCGCTCACGGTCGTTCCTAACCTGCTCGCGCAGTGAACCCGGAACTGCTGGTCAAGTCGTGGGTGCCGTTCCCTGCGCTGGGCTTCGCGGTGGACCGCTGCCGAAGTAGCCTGAACCGCACGGGACGCTGCCTGGCCCTGCCGGACTGCCGCTTCTCAAGGGGCATCCGCGAGGGAGAGTGCGCAGACGGGTTCGGCGTCTGCTGCGTCTGTGAGTGTTACAGCGGTAGCTGTTAATAGGGAGTTTTCGTAGACCGCGTTTCCCCCTCCGCTAAGCCCTCCGCAACGAAGCAGCCGCTACTGCGCCGGCGCACCGATGGCCTTGACTGTAGAGTTCCGGCTAGCGTAGCTGGTTGCGGAGAGCGTTGCGGGACAGCGGAAACGATATACGAAAACTCCATAATGCCCCTTGCAAGTCCGGTGTCTTCTCAATGAATTCGAAAGTTCAGCTCCTCCGGAGGTGAAGCTGGCTGCCAATTTTATTGTTTCCTTCTTGTGTTTTCAGACGAGGCTGCGACAGCGTAGCCGCAACTCTGTCCAACAACTCCTACTTCGTTCAACCGGAATTTCCGCGACCGTACAATGGAGGGAAGAACGTGTCCCTCACCGTGACCCTACCGGCCGGGATCTGTCAGGCCCGCCTGGAGCTGGAGCAGTTCGCTCTGCAGCCGCCGCTGCTGGGAGCCTGCAGTCAGGATTACCTCCAGGTGTCTCTGAACGGCAGCGACACGCACGTTCCAAAGTTATGCGGGGAAAACGCTGGGCAACATGGTACGTACCCATCTCCGCAAGCTGTAATAGGGTCGATTTGGGCCCATATGTCACTCTCGGTCAGGCTTTTGCGAGTAGTGTCCACAGAGTAGTCTTTGACGTCCGACCTAGATTCCTCGGAGAGAGGAACTTAGAACGACCGGTTATTACCAAATGTACTGACGCTCGTTGGCGCAATATTAAATTGTTATCACTGTCGTTGAATATATTCCCATGTGCTCTTGTTTTTGAGTGCTGAGGAAACTTACCGATCCGGTCCCATGCAGCGGTGCTATTTCCGAACCGAGTGTCTGTGTATGCGACGACTTCTAATGTTCTTGACTATAGTTTAGTCGACAAGAACAGAGTGCAGTCCTCTCTTGTGTACTTGGAAAAAGTGTACTAACTTTGCTCCCTCAAAACACAGAAAAGGAAACAAAACAGCTGCTTATATTCCCACCAGACGTTGGTCGCGCGACCGGTGACGTCAGGGAACACAGTGAACTCAAGGCACACTGCGGTCAGAGGTCATACGAGACCTCGTGGACTCGGACGTTGCTCTGCTCGTGACGTTGCATATCTTTTCAAAATCACTACCCCAAGTAAAAAGAAAATACAAACGTATTATTTGTTGAAAGAAAACCTCTACTGGGCTCGTTTAAAGCTGCCTTGAAACGATTGATTTTTTAACTTCTTCCTTCTTGGCGTTTTCCTCAGCTCACAAATCGCGCAACGTTACCAAATAGTTCAAAAGAAGGAGCTCGCATCTTCTTCGGACCAAATCTCGGACCCTCGTTTATGGACCCGGACGTCGCCACTTTCCCCCTAAAATATTCGCCAATGATAATGCAATTCATGCAAAGGTGCAGGTGAGCTTGACAGAATAAACGATAATAATCCTTGGAGAAGGAGAACAAAGGGGACAAAAACAAATATCCGAATTTGTGTTCCTCCTTTGTCTTCCTTATTCCTTCTTCTCCAGGGGTTTAGAATTAGCAGTAGCTCAAAATTGACAAAGTTTCCCCCCCATCCCCTAAAGCCCGGTTCACACAGCGTTTGACTGCGTTGCAGCGAGACACCAGACATCCCTGTTGCTTATATCGCGTCCAAGAAGATTCCTGAATTGATCCACGCTTCAAGCACAGATGTGCCGTGACTCGCTTTATCGCGCACGCAGTCGGCATCAAACGCGTTCTGAACCGGCCTTAACGCCGTGCTGCAAACGTGCCTTGGGCCGGCCACACTTCTATATTTTCCCACGTGATCACGCTTCCTCGCGCATGCCCACGCGCAGAGAATGGCAGGTGATGACGGCCGGCAAGCGCGTAGCTGCTCCCACCGCACTGTCAGCTACGCAATAGTCAGCTATGTTTTCAGAATTTCGCACCGGAAAGCGGGTTTTTGACTTTTTATTCTCTCTGATTTGGCCCACTAAACGATATGCTGTTAGTGAAATCCCAATCTAAATTAATTTATCCCATCTCGAAATTCATTTCATGGCGCCTTTAAGAACGGCGAGCGATGGTCGCTGTAATCTATCCACACTTTGTACATTGTCTTGATTCCGCTTTTGCTGCAGTGGTTCTCCATACTGGAGACTCGGAGGAGCAAAGCCTGTTGACTTTGAAAGTCTCTCTACATCAACTGGGTCCGGAGCGGGTCTGGGCCATCCGCATTGTACTCTTCGCCTGCGGCGATCCGAATCTGGGTAAGAAACAGTTCCTGGGACCGCGCCTTCCACAAAAATTCACTCAACTACTACGCCTACATCGTTTCTGCAAAGGAACGCGGAATAAAAACACTGCAAGTTGCGATTAAAATTAATAAATTGAATGCATGTAGTATACATGAGGGATAGTTTCCCCAGTTTTGTGTCCGTACACAAATAAATCTTGACAAAACCCTCTGGACACTACCGCCATCTATGAGCAACTGCGGCCACCAGACAGCGGCTTGCCCGTTGTCTGGTTGCCGCCGTTGCTCATAGATGACTGGCACATAGTACAGCTCCGCTGCTCTTCCTTCTTCACCAGAGTGGAAAGACTAAAAGTTTTTGGCTACAAGGATTAGAGTTGCTGGCGCAGCTGTCGACCAAAAGGGGGATCGGTGGCCGAGTGTGGTATACTTTTGAACAACTTACTCTCTGTGGTTGCTAGCCGAAGGTACGGGAGGTTCGCAAGATCAAAAGGAAATAAATGTGGATGCAAAAGAGCAGCTCTCATTTTGCCAAGTTTCGACCATCATTCGCATATTATATAAGATCCTGGTTTTACGAATGGGGACACACAACAAAGAAACGTACTAAGCATTCGCTTTATGAGTGGAATCCGCCGTGGTCGTCAACCGAGAGAAAAAAAAATTATGTGGCACGCCTCTCTTTTTTTTTACGCTCTTTACTGAAGGTCGTCTTTTTTTATGTCTCTTCGAACATGTCTGGCCGACCACCCCTGCCTTAGAAAGTCTCCACCCGGTGCGCGGTCCGCAAGTAACGATATTCACATATACTGCACAACTTAAAAAATGCGCGCTATATTAGCGCGCGAAAAAGAAATCATAATTAGCATAGACTCTCATTCACAAAATCCGTCAGTCAGTAACGGGCCTTTTCCACAAGGGCGCAGCCATCTTGAATGCCGTCACTTCTGGTATGCGCTAAAACATCGTTTTCATCTCTCCACACATCTGAAAGGTGTTCACGCAAAATGCGTGATTGTCACTCATCTTGTTTTGCCACACCCGTATTCTCTCGCATATTTCATGTTCAAATGTCCTATATAGCTTTGTCCACCCCTCTTTGACCTCGTCTTCTGATAAGCCTCCACACCTTCTTTGTATATATTATCCTCCCGCATACCAGATCAACGCCTCCTGTACTAAGATGCCTGTCATGAGAGCGGCGAGCGTCCTGCCGTGCCCTCTCCCTTTTTCCTCCTCCCCTTCACCGAAACGACCGCGAGGGGCGCTGCTAACTGACCCTATCGCTCGCGGCCGCGAGAGCGCGGGAGATTTGACGTCTGCTATTGTGATACCACTAGTGGTGTGCGAGTAGTGCTTCAAATCGAATAGTGCAGTTTTGTCCCTGGCGTTAACAGCGCAAAGAGAGTGCGAAGGCTATGAATGATGTGGTGCTGTACAGGCGGAACAGCGCACCAGCAAAACAGTTACTCCAGTCCACGCACACAAAAGAAAGACAAACTTACGCAGCGCTGGCTCACTCTTTGGTATGTTTACACTTTCGTCTTCGTCTTCTTTTGGTATTATGGTCTAGGGCCATGGAGAATAATTGGGTCTTTTTCTTCAAAAGGATGCAAAACAGTAAACCAAAGACTGAAACTAAAACTAATGTTAAAATAAATAAAATTAGCACTCAGTTGCGAGCGGCCGGCCGCGCCATTTGCGCCGAGATGGCCGAGCGCCCAGCAAGAGTTGCTGATGATGATGTTGTTGCTCGCGCCTAGCGGGTCGGAACTGAGCGCCACCTAGTGGCGTTTGGCTACAATACGATGGCAGACCGGCCGCAATGGGAGAGCGAGCCACCAGACAGGCATCTTAGTACAGGAGGCGTTGACCAGATATGCAAGCCACGTGACTAAGGACAAAAGGAAACGAAAAAAAGAAGAAACGTGTAGGTTATCCGCACCGCGTAAAATTTTCCACTTTCAGATACGTATATATTATTCGCGGAGAGTAGTTCTGAATGAATGTGGCACTTTACTCTTTTCACAAGCTATTCGCGACTCCAGCGAACTATAGGGGGCGCGCTGGTCAGGCAAAATGGCGGACGAGAGGAGGTCGTTTTCGTCGTTCAACACGCGGACCAACATAAATGTCTTGCACTGCAGCGTAAAATCGGTGTTACATATGAAAGCAAAGTGATTTTTCGAAGGTAGAAACCTTCTTCTAGTCAGTGCGTAGGAATGACACGGCGGAAGCATAAAAATAATTACTGGAAACGATGTTTGTTTCTATGCTGCCTATACGAAAACCAAGCAGCGATAGCAGACGACAGAGTCGAAACGACCTCCTCTCTGAGCTTCTCGGCGTCGCCGCTACGCGGCGTCGATTTCGCTGGAGTCGCGAATAGGGTCAGATTGGTCTGGTTGAGCTGTTCTCAACAGCCTTTTTTTTCTCTCTCTTTCTTTATCTTTTTTAGCTCCACAAGGTTGCTTTCAATTCCATCGAGGCTGTCGGGGTTCCTTCCGAAGTTTCGGCTTCGCGCAGGACTCCTCGGCGGGGTCGCTGAGCGGCCTGAGCTACGCCATGTGCATCGCTCGACCCGTCTGGCTCCAGGCGCTGTCCCTCAAGTTGAGAACGCTGTCCGCTGCTTCGTCGACGGATATGGCGACGCACTGTCAGTCCGACTTTGTCCAGCTGCCGGCTGGGTTCGACAGCAAGCGGGGCCTGGCGGCACCGGTGCGCATCTGTGGGGGCAACGCGACCCTGGCCCTTCATCGTAAGTATACACTTAAGTGTCTTCTGCGTCTGTTCTTTTTTTATCATGATATTTTTTTTAACGGGACACCCCAATTTTTAATTTCTTTTACCCGTCGGTCCGTGCATTTTTTGTTAAATTTAGCGGAGAAACCGACGTCAGGTACTTTGTATTAATTCAGATTCCCCGCTCAATTTGGCGGGAAATTTGGTGATTTTTTTTTGTTATTTTCAAGGACATCCGGTGTTTTTCGGTTTTCCTAGTTTTATAGTTTAAACTGGCCCGGAGTTAGTTTTCGGGGTTCATCGGTTTACACCGGAAACGAGGAACCTTAATTCTAAGTGACAGATACGCACGTCTTGTTCATACTTTTTATAAACAAAA
>JAZHYW010026851.1:0-21659 GCA_037355805.1 Ixodes ricinus
CACCGCAGACACAGGGGTGCGCGTCCGGGAACCACAACTAGGACACCTCCGCCGCAAACTTTGAGCTGGTGAGGCAGGCTATCAATGGTGACGCCCTGCTTCAGGCTAAGGCGCACCATCCTCGTGGACGACTGTATGCCCTGAAAACCTTCCGTTCTCCAGGTTTCGCGAGTGACCTCTTGAACCTTCCCGTACCGCTCAAAAGCTCTGAAGAGAGCGTCGTCCGGAACGTGGAACGGCACCCAGTGCACTTTTAATCGGACTTCGGAGTTGTCCGGGTCAAGCACTAAGCACTTCTTCTCTTCACAGAAAGTTCTCGTGCTTCCACTAACCTCTGTTTGGCTCCCGCGGTGTGAAGTGTCAGCATCCACAGGTGGTTCATTTGGTATGCGCCAATCGCCGCTATCTCCTTCATCACGCCAAGGCGTTCCAATTCGGCCCTGAAGTGGTCTACCCGGTAAGGGCGACCGGTCACGTCGCAATGAAGAAATACGGTGTTCACAGCAAAAATTCCTGCTGGCAGGGGTGGGAGAACAACACGATAATCGTCCGTCGAAGAAGGAACAGATAAACCGCGGCCCGAGTTGGCCGTTATCACTGCTCCATCGGAGCCAGCCATTCTGCGTCCGAGCGGTACGAACGCCAGATGCAGAATGTAACCACAGAAACTATGAAGGCAGTCATTCAACGCACTCTAAACACTTGTTTATATCTTTACCATCGCGCGCGTTCCATGCACGAGGGCTCATTCCGCTCTCGTGAGGCTTAGCACGGCCCCTAGCTCACCCTCTCCCGCGCTCGGGAGAGGGTGATGTAGCGGCCGTGCTCACCCTCACGAGAGCGGAATGAGCCCTCGTGCATGGGATATGCGCGCACCGGTAGCTGTGACAGCGCTGTAAAGCGCGTCCTATGGTAAAGATATAAACAACCGTTTAGAGTACCGTTGGTTGAGACTAGCTGAGACGCCAGAAAGTCTGGTCGGTATTATTTTGAGTGTTTGTGCGTATGGCGCGTGCTTTGCTCGCCTTCCTAAGTGACACAAACGCACGTGCTGGGCTGCGGAGATCGTGCGCAGGGCTGTGAAAGTGTCAACAAATTTAGAATCGCCTCAAGAGTGGGCTGGCGTATCTAGAGTGTGCCGGCCACCTGACGAACGCGCATAACTCCGCACCGTTTGATGCTATTCGCATTAACGTAGATAATCATTCCCAAAGGATGGGTTCTGCTGATTTTTTCAATGCGACGCGCCGGAGAGCCATAAGAGCAATTTCAAAATAGGGCTGAAGCCCCGCCTCCCTAGCCTTGGGCAGCCAAAAGATCCGTCGATGACGTCACGTACAGCGACTTTCTTTCGCGTTTTCTCGCGTTTCACACTACTTGCGCAGCAAAAGGTTTCGGTATTCGGGTTCACGGGGTAAAAATACACTAGAATTCACTTCTAACTCATTTTTTTTCAAGAAGCTCCCCATCTTCCCTTTAATGCTGACGTAAAGTGGCGTCCTGGCGCCGCTTCATGCATGTTCCACGGGCTTAAACTAAACAGCGTAAACTGGCTGTCAGCTTCCCCTAGCGCCTGCCACGGGAACTAGCAAATCGTTCGAAAGGACGTAATGCAGCGCACAACAAAAACGCTACATACAAAGTATTCGATTTTTTTCCGCCAGGGGCGATGCTCAAAACTTAAGAGCTGCATGTAGATAGTGCATCGAGCCAGACGAACCTGCCACAGTGTTTTGCCTTCTCGAGAGGGGACGGTGTGTGTGTTTTCTTACCCCCGCAGTTATCGACGCTGGGCGTCCAAAAAGCAGGCGGAAAAGAGCAGTGCCGAGATGGCGGCGCAAGGGCCTCCTCTTGCGGATGTCGCGGAACGAGGGCCTCCTCCAACTCCGGACGATTTCTTCGAGGAGGAAGTGGCGCTCAACATCAGCCCCGGCATCGTTGTGCTGTTCGTCTGCCTAATGGGGGGCATGCTGGTGGTCCTCTATTTCTTTTTCAAGTATCTGGGTTAGTTGAATGATGGCGCCATTCTTTGTTTTGTTTTTTCTCGTTTTAGGTGCACCGGCCCCAAAACCCCGCACATGTCACTCTAGTCATAGTAAGGAACACAGTGTGGCCATTCTCGAGCATCCTGTTATCGCTCCTCAGCTAATCAGTTTGCAGCAACAGCCGATAACAAGGCCCAAGAACCAATAACAAAACAAGCAGCATAATAGGTCATAATACGACAGTAGCGCATCGAATTGAGAACGAACTAATTGACCCCCTTAAGTGATGACGTCACAACAAGGCGTCTGGGTCCAAACAAACCGTTGCTAGGGACGTTGCAATGGACTAATGCATGGAGACTCCACATGAGGCTAGATGTTTGCTTAGAAGTAAGTAAACAATTTTTTGTAAGCATCCTAACTTCTTGATATCTAATGAGGAAGATGTTCTTGTCGTCTCAGTGTCGTATCGCAACGATGAAAGCCATTTCTGAAGTCTTGCACTCCGCTTTGCTTTGGTAGCAGACGACACGATAGATTTGCTGGCCTCTGTTGCAGCGGGCGTCTTCATTGAATTGCGTCGGTAAACGAGTGCATCGCCATGGCTGTAGAGGCCTCCGCAATATGCGTTTTTAACTGTGAAGAACCCAGCTTAGTTCAGAGGGCTGAAAATGCCATAAAATCAAACCACGTCATGCAGATCAGTTATTACGACGACGACCTGAAGTGCATTACCGGCGTAGTGCAGGCCATCATGAGAAACAAATCGTACGCCGTCGAGGTAAGTCGTTTGTTATTATTATTAATATGGTTGTCAGGTTATTAAAGAATTGCATGTCCATCGCAATTTCGCAGTATTTTGCTTTTTTTTCCCCTTGGTATACATCAAATTCCGTGGATGTGCTCTTTTTGGTGAAGATCTTCATCGAACCCGCGATGCGAGTAGAATCTGTAATAAACTCACCTTATGTTTAATTTTTATCCAGTTCTTTCGCGCTTTGGGGTCTTGCGGAAATCTGAACAAACTGCGAGAATCTTTCTCCACGCGATGGTTACTACCAGGTGCACGAAGCACCCTCGCATAGCGCGAGTCCGCTAACAAAATTTGGGATATCAACCGTTCGACTGAAGTGCTTTTCTCACGGATGCAGTGCGATCTTTTAGCAGACGATCATCTCCATCGACGCCCGGACTTTCGATAAACCATATTTTGCATCGCACCCCACTATGAAATCTTAATGTATGAAACTCACTATATTTCAAACAAATGCGATGTCAGAATGTCGTCTTTATTCACACGATTCAAACGACGGCCCCGGCTTGGCCGGCCGGCGTGCGGCAGACTGCATACTTCTTGCATTCGTCGTCTGCTGCAGGCATACTGAAGACCGGAAGTTGCAGTCGTAAATATTTCAGAAACGAGCGATTACCGGCACACTTGTGTCGAAACATATATGACATTCAAGCTTTCTATATCTGTGATTTTTAGAAGTTTAAATCCTACTCCTGATTTTTTGAACGGTCGGGTTTTCGCAGCGAAACCGAGCCACATGTATTCGTCCATAACAACGACCCTAGCAACGGTTTGTTTGGACCCATGACGTCACACTTACGGAGTCAATTGCACCCACCCAGTACCTCTGCTTCTTGCTTCACCCAATCACAATCGTCATATCTCGATTCGAGTCGCATCCATGTATCCGCGGATTTGACTGTAACACTAAGTCACTGGCAGCTGAAAGAGGCATTCTAGTGGATTCTGAGGTCGCCATTTGTGGTGATAACTTCATCTACAGGCTCTAAACACCCTAAAAAAAAACGAAATTACATTTATGGGTGGCCGATTTCCCTATTAAAAATCTAATCAAAGATCATGACATTTCCCTTTTTCTGCGCCTTCGAGCAGACTTCCGCTCCAAGGCGCTTCCGTGAGTACAGTAGCAGAATAAATATATTTAAATACCTTTTTTTTTTTCGAGAACTGTAAACGAATGGAAGAGTTTACCAGATGAAATCGTATCCTCGCCAGTTTCGTTTCTTTTCTTTTTTTCGGTTCTGGAGAGCTTTTTGTTTGGCTAAGTGTCAATTTGTGAATACAATTGCTGGTTTGTTTGCGATGTGTTGCCTTTATTTTGTTGCAAATTTTTCTATTCTGTCATTCTTTTTCATTCGTAATGTCATTGGAACTTTTTCCGAATCACACGCATATTTTCGATGTGTCACTTTGTATTTTATATAGTTTTTCTTTATTGTCTTCCCCCTACAATATTGCCCTGGTAAGGGCAATTTAGATATCTCAATAAATAAATAAATAGACATAAGGGGGCGCCATCGGTCGGCGTTTTCGGACAATAATTGCTGTATAACGTCTCCTCTACACCGATAGATTTGACATGTTGGTCAAAGTATGATGCAGAACGCGCCTAAAAGGAGCAATAACAGTAATGCTCAGAATCTCCACGCAATTAACTATTTTTGTTTGCCAAATTTTTTGGAGATGGTGGGAACTCGAGAATGGCCCGCTCCCCCCCCCCCCCCCTTCCCAAGAGAAAATAGTGTCCGTGTGTTTCTATAGCTGTGAGTGTCTTCATGTTTCTAGGAAATTAAGGAAGTCGCGGCCAGTCAAACCTCAGTGCCCGTTAAAAAAATTAGAGTTGGTTAAGAAAAAAAAAAAAAAAACGATACGACGAGAGATAAAAATAAATAAATAAACGTCGCGGCGGAAATCTTTGGAAGCCCTGAAAATAAAAGCTAATTAATCGCATTTCGTATTATTCTACGCGTGAAGCTAAAAAAATGAAAAGGTGTCTTATTAGGCCTGTCAACCGTAATTTCAATAAATAAGGCGATTTCAGTCCTCCTTCGTTGTCGCACTCTATATAAAAAGTCTATGCGTTAACATTCCCCCAGAAATCATTAATAAACACCCTGTGCGAAAAAAAAAAGGAATGCAATGTGCCCGCGAACAATATGAACAAGTGAAACGTCTTTTCGTTGAGCATAGTTGTAAACCCGAGACGGGGGATACGGACAAAGGACTAACACAGAACGACACCGACGTGTCGTTCAGCAAGCCTGCACCCTCACCATTGCTTCATTACTTTTCGTTGTCCCAAGTGTGCTCATCAGAAAAGAAAAAAAAAACTTCAGTACAATTTCTTGGAATTTCTCGTTCCCAATAAATTTCCCCTCCTCCTGTGACAGTCAGTACGACAAAAATAAACCAAATTATAATCACACCATGTATTTATCTATTTACTCACTTAAATGCCCTGAAGGCCCTCTCGGGAATTACGGAGAAGGGGGAGGGGGGGGGGGGGTCGGATTTAAAATTATGTATAAAACACAACCATTTGAGATTAAGACTAAATAAACGAGTTAGCTTAGTTTGAGACGTCGTCCAGGCTATTTCCTGTCTCTTCTACGTTTTGATGTTTCTTCTCTACGCCAGTCTCAAGTTAATTCTACATGGTCAACAATCATTTGAGTTTACAGAACTGGAAGTAATGTTCGTTTACTCGACGGCGGAGAGTGTGTATGCTAATCTTAAAATATGAAGGGAAAGCAACAAAGAGAATGACGGCAGAACGAGACTTTCGTTCATAGTATCCGCTCCCACGAGGCTTTCTGCTTGCCATGATCGGTGGTCTCCTCCTCTCCACTCACCTTCTCTCCGGCGTTCGCTCTGCTTAGGTGGAAAGAGCAAAAGGCGTTGTGGCAGGAGCTTGTCCTTCTTTCGCTAACCTGCTGAGAGTGGCCATAGCACACTCTCAGAAAGAAAGGAGTAAGTATATTCTAACACTCCGAAACTTTAGTTCAACGTACAGCGCACTGACGTCGACGTTCACGAGCGGCTTGATGGCCGAGGGGTACAACTTATTAAAATTGATAAGGTACCTGTTACTAACTACAATAAAAATCGGGGTTTTGTTAATTATACTGCAAAACCACATTTTTTTAGTTTTTGATGCGTATTTCAGCTGTTTAATAAGTTACTTATATTCTACCGTTCTCAACAACCTGGAAAAAGTTGGTGCCGTCTGTTTGACTATAGGGGGCGCTGTACGTCGAACTGAATTTTGGGGTGCATTACATGGGACAAAAAGGTGCAAGACCCTTTTGTTTTTGACTGTAACACACACTTTGAGAAATGCTTGCGTGTCTACTTACCCGCAAAACACTCAAAGAGCCAATCTCTGCGGTCTACGAAAGCAGCTCAGCGATTGATGAGGCGGAACATCTGTTTATTTAGACCTATAAAGTCTGCGCTGTGGCATTACGCAATGCAAAGCGTCATTATTGCATTGCGCAATGCCACAGCGCATACTTCATTTTGAGGTCTAAACAGATGTTCCGCCTCATCATTCGCTCAGCTGATTGCATAGATCACAGAGATTGGATCTTCGGGTATTTTGCGAGTAAGTAGACGCGCAGGCATTTCTTAGAGTGCATGATATAGAGCGTGATTTACGCTCCGGCGATGATTACCTTTCCCTTTAATTTCTGCCCTCTTCAGTTTACTTCCTGATTGGAATGTTTGCGCTCGGAGCGATAGTCTCAACAATCGTCGTGTTCGAGCCGCTCATCTACAGAGCTACCCATCGGAACAACCAGGTGCGTCCTTCTCGCTCAGATGCCATTTCGTCTCACAGGCTGGTCCACACTAAAGTCACGGGATACGAGGAAAGTAGCGCCAAGCTCTCCATATGGTTGCCATTTCGGTTCGTGAAATCAGCAACTTCTCCTTGACCTCTTCATTCTTTGGGAGCCGGTCTAAATTCACTGGGTGATGAATAGCTTTATAGGGACGTTTCTTGTATACCGAGATTTTGCTATCGCACACACCGGCGAAACAAGCGTATAATTCAGAACCGCCACCGCATGCGGTATTGGTGCCTGGAGGTATTGAAAAATAATTTTCTTGTCTAGAAATATGCAACAAGAACAATATCACTGCAAGAGACCCTTCGAAGGTGGGCACGCTTTATAATATGATTGCACACACAGCGCCAACGACGCTTATGTTGGCGATGAAACGCCTTCAGTACGATGATACTCCATGGCGATCTTGGTGCAACTGGCTTAGAACGACCCTCTCGAAGCTTCGAAGATTTGAACGGACCGAAATGGCAATTGGAGGGGGGGGGGGGGGGGGGGCATGGCAACGAAGATTGATTAGCCAATCGCCTTGAGAGGGTTTCAACGTCTGTATGTTAGTATCTGTTTGTGTCCGGCTAGCAGGCAGGGAGGGCAATGGCGCTACTTTCCCAGGATCCAGCTGGCTTTAGTCCACACAGCCCGTTTTCTTACGTTATGTTACGTTACACAGCGAAAGCTTACGAACGGTTACGCCACAAATCACCGAGACATTTGTGGTTTAAGAGTTGCTAACCAGTTCAATGTGATATCCTGGCGCACGACACTCGAGCACGCGAATCTTAGGTTGACTTATACGTAACCTGAGAAAACCTAAGAAAATGGTGTTGTGTCAAAGGAGCGTTCGTGATCCTATTAGGTCACGCCCTGTGGTTCTTTAGCTGTCAGTGACTCTTGGCGACGAGTAGTTTCGGTTGCTCCCTCCTGTTGTGTCTCTCTTGTTTCTATCTGTGATGTCACGACCACAATTATCAAGTTCCAGCGACAACTTCGACTGTGTTTAAAAAGCACGGTGGAAGCTCGGACTAACATCCCTCCTATCTCTATTAAGAAACGCAAAATTCATCGTACTCAAGACGTCATAGTGAGCGTTTGGCCAACCGTGGAAGGTCGATCCCGTCACGCTCTTGGTCGTACACGTCAGATGTTCTTATCCTAACAGCTTGCTGGCCTACAATGCCAGTTGTAGATGCGGTATGAGAAAGTATACGATTTTTGAGATAGGTCAGAACCATAATAACGTTAGTAATGACAAGCCATATTCTACTTGATGATGCGGGAAAAGTCAGTTTCCTGAACGTGAATCGGAATTCATCCTGCATACTAGAAGAAGGGAAAAAGAAAACCCGTGCGTTCACTTTCCTGCACGACACACAGGTAGCCAATCATTGCGAACAACGGAAGGATCTCAGCAAATGACGGAGCTCAGAATACGATGAGACCTGAGTAATGCTATGTTCGCGGGGTCAACGACGCAAATAAAAGGTTATTCTCAGTGTGCCTGCGTGTTCTGAAGAAACGTTTACGCACGCATTATTTTTAGAGTGGCACAGCCTGACTCACTGAGGTACTTTCGGGGGCCAGAAAACTGCGGGCAGAGCAGCAAAAGGTGTTCCAGAATCGCTTACTTTTCCAGCACCTGTAAGGGGCTCGATATACCACCGTGTTGTTTGTTCCTTCATCAATGTTGTTACAAAAACAAAACAAAAAAGCTTTTTATGTATTACGTTTTCTTTTCACCGACAGCTTAATAAAAAGTAGGGCGTGGTGAGACTCAAGTTCAAGTTTATTGCTCCTAAAGACATTCCTAGGAATGTATTAAATGAGGGAAGCGCGAAAAAAAAAAAAAACAGTCTGAAACATTTTTGTATTATACTATTAAGCAAATTTTAGGCAGGCGAAGCTAAGTTATACGTATATAATTGTTGGTTCTAGTAAGAGCAGTATAACGAGCCATACAGAGAATAGAAGGAAATCACGTAAGTGGAGTTGAGCATTTCACGCAAAAATAGATTCCTTGAAGACAATTTTAACATGTAGAGCAATGTGTTCGCACGTGCATATAAACTATTATGAAAAAGGCAAAAAAAACACGACATCGAGATTGGTAGCAATTAATAAAGACTAAAAGAGCAAAGCAAATAGAGAAGAAATAAAAATGAAAGCCGTTTACAACTTCCTGTAACAACGAATTCGAGCGCAGCTCTTTGAGGAGGAGGAGGGAAGAGTACTGAGGGAGGGTATACCTGCCCTCCCTTCTCTTCACCTCGTGATCCTGCCTGCTCTACTCCTCCCCCTCCTTCACCTCCTCCTCCCCCTCCCCTCCTCCCTCCTCCCCGGGGGGGTCACGTGAGCTCGGGGGGTCACGTGACCTCGGGGGTGGCCAGGTGACCTCGGGGGGGCCACGTGACCTCACGGTTACGCCGACGCCGCCCAAGCCGGAAACGGGCGCCCAAGAGCTGCGCTCTAAAAATCACAAAAGCAGAGTTAAACATTTTTGGGAGAAATACAGAATAATCATATTCGGTAGCAACTTCTGTCAGTAAGAGAATTCCACTTTGTAATAGAGAGTGCAAGAGTTGAGAACTTGAATCTATTAGTGCGACCGAATATTGGTTCAATCTTCAGGCAGGGATATATATAACTTAGGGAATCGTATGAAGGAGGCTTGCAGTGGGTGTGCATGAACGATCACATGTTACGATAGAACTTGTGAAAGAGAAAAGTCGAGACAGTTGGCGACGGACATCGGGGGAAGTTGAAACAAGTGGCTCTGTTTTGAATGGCCTCCAGTCTGTTGATTAGGTAACACCGATGAGTAGCCCATATTGACTTTCGTACTCCAGTTTCGATTGGACGAGAGCTTTGTAGGCTGTAATCTTCACATTTTGACGTGCTTGACAAAAAGTGCCTTCGAAGAAAGCTAAGAATTCTAGATTATTTGTTAATTATGGTATCTATGTGCGCATTCCAGGACAGGTCGTCTATGAAAGTGATACCTAGGTATCTGTAAAAGGGGACCGGTAAAAATTGAAACACTGTTCATAGGATATGATGTAACATACGTTTTTGAGCGATTGAATGAAACAACTTTGGTTTTGGCGATATTAATACTCATTTTCCATGTTAGACACCATTCTGTCAGAATGTTTATCTCGTTGAAGAATTTGAGAATCATCTGGGTGAGAATTGCGGTTTGTATATAACGCAATCATCGGCAAACTGTCTAACGGATGACGAAATTAAAGGGGGTATGTCATTAATGTAATGAAAGAAGCTTTACCTTTTCAAATAACAGAAATTCTAGACACAACAGATAAAACAACCCGTGTCTCCGGTTTACGATGGAAGTTCTTCACCAGCTCGCCTGCGCTTTTACCCTTTCTTCGACACAACAGATACAAACATAAACTTTGATCAGTCGTTTTATAGCTTCAAAAATTATCGCATAAGGATGATGGTGACAGGTGATGTTGCATTTTATTTTGTATAATAGAAGTTTCTTCTGTGTAATCGGTATTGTGTGGACAAGTATAGCACTAATGCAATTACCCTTATTTTTTGAACGTTTAACACGATCTTTTTCTTTTTTTTTTCCTGGAATGTTCTGGATTGCGTGCTTCATGTCAGAATGAGGATGAAGTAATTTCATGTTATACTTTACATCAGAGGCGAAAGAAAGAAACGTTTTATTATTTGGTCTAGATTGTTTTTTTTTCTTCACTCGTTTTATGGGAGACGCTCCATTGTATTAATGCAATCGATGTTTTGCATTAATATGCCTTGTTTTGTTTCATTATTCGGGCGTGTTTTGCGCATATGTTATTTATTTTACCTTGTTTATACTGCAGAACTGTCTGTGTGTGTGGGGGGGGGGTGGAAGGAAAGGGGGGCAAAGGCTCTGTCAGGCATGATGTCTTCACCTTTGCCCCCTATGCAAATGTTATACGCAAAACAAATTTAAAAAAAAAATTAAAAAGTATTATTCACAGTACACTGTTTTCTGGTACACCGGATTCTACTGAAATTGAATGAGATTAGGCATTGTCTTATACACAGATTTCTCGCGATTAGTAAGAAATGAAGCAATTCAACTGATAACGTTTTTCCCTATGTTTAGTAAGGAACGTTTCAGAAGTAATCTTTGATGAGGGACAGTGTCAAAGACCTTCGCGAAATCGATAAAAATTGCATCAGTGGTAAAGCATTTTATAATCGCGTCGCAGAAAATAAGATATCGGTCGATAAGTACAACGCAGAAAAAAATAGCAAAGCAAGAAGCGTGATCCTTAAAATACGTTCGAGCCACGAAAGGGGAGGACGCCTTTTTATCACTACGTGACAGCGTGAACATCTGGGGCGCGTAAAGGCTCGTCTTTCTCACTGGCGAAGGAAGATCGAATAACGAACTCACCGGTTTGAAAACACACACAAACACACACACACACACACACACACACACACACACTCGCGCACACAATGTCAGGAACAAACCAACCTACCACAACCAAGAAAATCTAAAAATAAAAGCTTTCGTAAGCGGCACGCGAAATAAGAACTTCTGCGAGCCATTACAACTCCGGAGATTCATTAAAGCGTCCCTGCGTTCGCAGGATTCCGCAGAAATACATTCCCTGCTTCAATGGGCCCCTGGAAATCCGTCAGCTGGCGCTGATTGTCGTCTCAGCGGGTCTGGCAATATTTTGGGTGGTTATAAGGCACCAGTCGTACTCCTGGATGCTGCAGAATTTTTTCGGAATGATGTTCGGCATCAACCTGCTCAAGTCTCTGAGGATGCCCAGCTTAATGGTCAGTAGAGCGGTCCATTTTTCTTGCTCCGGGAATATGAGGGCATTTTGTCCGGTTTGGGGAGAGTGAACTCAAGTTGGAAGAGATATGGACAGTGACAATTCGCTAAAGCACTTGGTATGAAAAAAAAAAAGGTCACTGACATTGTTTAATTGCTACGGCGACACTTTTTTTGTCCCCTGCTCCGACTGGAGAAAACAAAGTTGTTATTATTATTATTATTATTATTATTATTATTATTATTATTATTATTATTATTATTATTATTATTATTATTATTATTATTATTATTATTATTATTATTATTATTATTATTATTATTATTATTATTATTATTATTATTATTATTATTATTAAGACGTTCAGGACGTGGCGAGTCTTGAGCATCGCTGGCACGAGACAGGTCCACTAACGATGACGTCACGATGAGGCCTTGTCTTCCAGGCGGTACTGTATCAGTGCAGTGTACCAGAGTTGATCTCGCATCAATTACATGTATGCTTATTTTTCAGATTATATTCTGGATGCTGGTACTGCTTTTTGTTTATGATATATTTTTCGTTTTCTTGACGCCTTATGTAACTAAGGTAAGATTTTAATTTCCACGCGCAGTTTTAACGAGTAAACAAATTCAGTAATTACTATTCGATCATCACTCTCACGTTGTACTAAAGATACATTTATTCGACCACTAGATTCCCCTAGCCCTTCCCCACTGACAATTCTAGTTGTCTTCGATGGTTACGATAGAAAGGCAACCATCGAAGCTTTTACGATCTTGAGTGTTGACAACTATTTCGATCAAATGAGAAGTAATATGAAGACTCCAGAGACCCAGACAACGGGCTCCAAATGAGTGCCTATAACTGTGTAACATTTGTCGATGCCACACGCGTAATATTCTGAACGTCTGAAGGGGTATCAAGCTTTCTTCGGTGTGATAATGACTGCAGATATTATTCAGCAGAAGAGCTTCGCACTTATTAGTTCGGGACAATCGGAGCAATAAACTCCCGGTCAACTACAAAGACAAATAGACCGATCTCACTAAGCGTTCGGCGCATGCGTGACGCCGCCATAACTTTAGTTCACAGGAAGCAGACGGCAGTGCACGAGAGGGCTCGTTCCGTCTCGTGCTCTACACGCGCAGAGCTCCAGCGAGGTTATCGCACGTTCCCAAAGACTAAAGTTCCCTCGATGCATCGCGGCAGCGGTGGAGTAGTTAAAGTGGCTGATGAGATCGGTCTATTGTTCCACCAACTTGTGTGTCGTATTTGCGAAGTGATCGTCTTGACCTAAGCATGTCAAATAAAACATGTATCACGTCCGCCGTGATCGGTCGTGTTTATTTCATTTGTCACGCATGGAATCGGTGTAACAATATATTTTTCCACGCGACAGTTAATGATTTCAAATGTCTGATGTTGCGTTTTGACGTTTCTAGAAACCCGTGAACGAGACCGGCTCTCTCGGAAAAACCAGAGCGGTAATATTTTTTCATCTCTCATTACACAGAAAGAAACCAGCGCGTAAACATTAAACGAGTGAACACTCCCAAATGTTTCAGTGAACACTGCACCGCAATGTATTCCGAATACATATAACTGGACGTCTGAGAAAGCAATCCAAGTGACAAGTCGCCAGTTGAGGCAGACTAACTTCAGTCTGTATAAACACAGACGAGAACACACAAAAATGCACCAATGGTGTCGCGCATTTTCTCACTGATTAAGCTGATTATAGGAAGACCAATCGATTGTGGTCCGGATCCGTTGGCCCACAGCGTGCATGCCGGAACTTTTCTGGGCAGCAAACGAAAATATTCTATCATCGCCGACTGCAACGCAGGGCCTGGAGAGTCGGATGGCACCTCATCACTGCGCACCGCAGTCACCGACATAGCGGCCTGTAAATGCGCCGAAGAACGAATCACGGCGCAAGAAGGGCCAACATTTATAATACCTTGCATATCTTTCGTGTTTAGTGAACATAAATATTTGCAGTGAAGTTTTCGTGAATTGGAATGTTAGACTCAGATCAGATATAGCATAATAGATTTTTGTTAATTTACATTAAAAGAAGTTCGTTGGTTGTTGTTGTTGTTTCTTGGGGAAAAGGGGGAGGGGAAGGCAACTTGGAGTCTTGCATTTGTGTTGCTTCGTCCATACGCTGCTTGGGTCATATGAAAATGCTAGCAGGGAACACACACACACCACCCGAAGAATTGCACGGGCGAGAGCTGCACCGCTGTATACTTACTAACTTTAATCTGTCTTTCCAGCGAGGTGACAGCATCATGGTTGAAGTAGCCAAAGGCACCGATAGCAGAGAGATGATACCCATGGTTCTCCGAGTGCCGCGCATGATTAATAAGGAAATGGAGGCGTGCGTCAGCAGATACGCTCTGCTCGGATACGGCGATATCATAATACCAGGTGATTGCGCTCTAATCTTTGCGTTGGTGAATCCCCTCACACGCGCGTTCTAAACTTTCCCCTTTCATTTACCAAGGCAAATTCTCCTTGTTCTATTTTTTTTTCCTTGGGGCAATTGGTTTTTATGATATTTAGTGTATTTGAAGGAAACCTCGTTAAAGTGCATATGACGTCGGCGCATACGCATCCCCGAATTATTCGTGGTCTCGTGAACATCTGAAACGTTTCATGCTGTACTACACAAAACAAAAACAAAAAAGTGTCTTCTTTTTTTAACTTGCGTATGCCGCGCGACACAGTTTGCTGGAACGCTAGACCCTGGCCTTTTTTTTATATATACCTTGCGATACAGTATAGTTTTCGAAGCCGCATTTTACCCTGTGGATGCTCCGCCTCCAGCGCGAGCTTTCTGCCTTTGATAACACTGTCGCGCACACATTCAAAGCTCGGCTTAAGGCAAGAAGCGCGTGCTAAAGACGGAGCATTTTTTTTTATTACTTCCACCACATATGCGTTTACTTTTGATGGCTGCCTTTCAACTCTGGCAGAATAACAAAAGAAAAGAAAAAAACTGAAAGCGAGTAGAATTGCGGCTGGCTTGGCTTCAATGACTATTATACGTGATAGCTGACAGCAAAAAAGTGATCTTTTTTATTTATTAATGTTACATTCTACAAATACCTGTAATGCCTTCATTCTGAAGGTATGTAAAGAGCGCAACAACTGACACGCCGTTTCTGAAGTTTTCCCGGTTTTTATCTTACCGGTGGGAAGGCTGTATTAAGGAAATATTATTACTGAGGAGTATTATGTTCGGGGAGAGCGGAGATTGTGGAGGAGAAGAGGAAAGAGGGGGGGGAGTGCGAAATAGATGGTAAACTTTTATGTTCGTATACGCTGAACTTTGCATTAGTGAAACACAAGAAAGCATTCGTGTTGTGGCCCGCTAACAGTGTCGTACTGCACGCTGATTGAAGTTCCGTTTTGTAACTTACGTTTTAATGCGAAAGCATTAACTGTCCCACGGAGCGAAACCGGCGTTGTCTGTAGCAGCGAAAAACGGCACTCAAGTTTCCATTGGTTGAGCGAAACGGCACCTAAAGTCCCATTGGCCAAAAGCACAGCAACGCAGATGCTTTGCCACGGAAGCCGGCGGGGCGCTCAAGGTCAAAGCGGACGCGCCTCAGAAATAAAACACAAAGAAAAGCACAGCAACGCAGATGCATCGTCACGAAAGCCGTGCAGCCGGCGGGGGTGCCGCGCCTGCGCAGTGGCGGAAAGCGGGATGTCACCGCCGAAGCGCCGTGTGAAAACGAAGACGTGGCGCGCTGCTTGGAGGAATGTGCTGTGTGTAGGAATACTCTCGCACTCCTACACGTAAGCAGTCTTAAGTGCCTTCGTTTTATTTTTTTATTCGGAACATAACGCTCTTTGCTCTCGGTAGAAAAGATTCACGAAATTCTTGCTCTTTAAATTAGATCGGTCGTTCTCAGTATTAACTCCTTGACCTAAAACCTAACGTAGCGATTGTTGAGGGTATTTTCAAAAGGCGCCGGCTCTATATTGTTAGACAAGCAGGCTTGAATACACGAGTTGTGGGCACTGCGTGTGGGCGTAAATACGTTTTAGCAGCAAAGGCGAACACTCTGCGCAAGCTCTGTTTGACAGTCAGCGCCACCGCCTTGGCGTAATGCCAGAAACATCAGATAGTGGTTCTTGGGTAATCTATGAGATGGCTCCCGAGTTGGAATCAAGTAAAGAGAAACATGACCGAAGAAGACAAAGGCTGAAGCATGGTGCTTCCTTTATTCAGCTTTTACAGCAAAGCTGTTAAGGGCTAGTTTCCCCAAAATCCTGTCCCCCGCAAAAAAAAAAAATGAAGACACCGAACTCTGGACACCTACCGCCATCTATGAGCGACGGCGGCAAGCCACGTATCTGATTGCCGCCGTCGCTCATAGATGGCGGCAGCCTTTCCACTCTGGCTTGCCGACTTGCGTCCGGCCATTACTTTCCATTGTACAGCTTCGCTGTTCTTCCTTCTTCATCAAAGTAAAAAACCTGCAAGTGTTTTTTTTTTTGGTAGGTATATCACAAAATGCCGGCTGGCCATTTTACTCTCACATATAAGTAGGGTGTGTATTTTCCGGTTTTAACCGAAAACACCGATAAACATCCGTCGGTGACGAAAATACAAAATCGGTTAAAACCGAAAAACACCGGTGGTTGGATATTTTCGCCCTGGTTAAAACCGAAAAACACCGGTCGAAAAACACCGACCTAGCGAAACCCTTTCCCCGTAGAGGTTCGTCAAACGTGTTATCTCGTGGATCCTGCATTCTTCCAGTGTCTATACATGGCTTGCACGTGGCGTCAGTCCGCCCTCCTTTCTGGGGGTCAAAAGCGTCTAGTTAACGCAGTGGAAGCTAAGCTCTCACACGCCTTTCCCCCATTGTGTCTCCCATGGCCCCCTTTTGTGGAAAAATTAACGCAGTGGAGGGTACGCTCTCACGTGCCCTTTCCCCATTGTGTCTGGCCAAGTGATGTCGGTGCAAGCCATGTATTCAGAGGTTGCTCTGGTTCCTGGAAGACACTGCCAACATCCGTGTCGTACAGGGCTACTGACCTTTGAGAACTGAGATGCGTTCATTGTTATCTGTTTAGTTTCCATGGGCTTTTGGGGAAACGGAAAAAGGGTTTTGTTGGCGTGGGGTTTTTTCGCTGTATAAAAAAGGACCGTTCTGTAAAAAAATTTGCAGACGTGTTTGAGAAGGCGCGTCCGTCCCGCGTCTGCGGGTTTCCTCAACGTGAGACGTTAAAGCTTGTTGATTCCTTCTCTGCCTACTATCAGATGATTCAAAGCAAGTGGTTTAGGACTGTTTCCCGAAACATCTCTGATGACTTAGATTTCATGGATGAATCGTCGTTCTGGTTCCGCGTGCAAATTGTTAATCCGTGCATAAAAGTGGAGCTGCCAGAGGGATTTGTGCCTTATGAAAGTATCTATCGGCTGGTCCTCCGAGACGAGCGCAAGCTGAGTGACCTAGAATCAGAGTTTCTTTGTTACCGCCAGTAGGCTGTGACTAGCACCGTTGATCCAGTGTTATTTTGGAAACTTCATTTACCTGACTGGCCACTACTGTCCCAAGCCTCGCTGGACATTTTGGGATTTCCTGTGTCCAGCGCAAATGTGGAGCGTGCGTTTTCAAAATTGCGGGTTGTGAACCGCAAGGAACGTGCTGCCATGACGGATGCAAGCCTCTCGAAGTATGCTTGCATCTACTATAATAACCAAGCGTGAGAAATAGATGCTTCCTCGAGAATAAGTGTATGAAATATGTGAATAAAATTGGAACTCTCTGTCTGTGATCAATCGCATTTTTTTTCCACCGATAATCACCGATTTTAGCCTCGTCGTGAGACGTTCCACCGAAATACACCGGTGTTTCGAAAATAAATAAACACCGAAAAACATCCGCCGATTTTTCCCACAAATAAACACCGGAAAGTACACACCCTACATGTGTAGGGCTCCGTGTTTTCGGATAAATCCGAAAAACTCCGAAAAACACCCGCCGGTAAAATTTTGGTCAATTCGGATTTATCCGATAAACTCCGAATATTTATGTGTCAATGCCACTCCCCCCCCCCCCCCCGGCAAAAAAAAAAAAAGTACTTTTTTTTTTTTTACAGTTTGATTAGCACAGAGCCAATGGTCCTGGGAAAATTCCACCATAATTATCTTTCAAATCTCGGACCGTTGTCAAAAGGGGTCTTGCCGCTTGTCTCTTCAAGGTTGATTCAGGGCAACAGGTCGTTCGTTGTACATTCGGGTCACGACAAAAGCCACTCTTTTGGTTTCCAGTTTGGGCCATGCGATTTGTGATTTAGAGAAAGGAAAGGGTATGTTTTAGTAACAGTGAAAGCTATGGACCATAGGGATTGTATAAAATTGGGAAGAGGGGCAGTTCAAACTCTCTATTACCTCCTTAACCACTCCACCTCGCGCGGCCGCGGGCTAGATTGATGGAATAGGATGGGATGACTACGAGCTTCCTAGCGACTACCTCCGGGAGTTTATTGATTTTAAGGTATCGGCGTTTATCGAAGCGCCACTTGTGTGTGACTTTTGTCGTGGATAAATTAGTATTGCCAATGGCAATGGCACCAACGCCAAATTCAACTGAAGATATTTCAATTGATACAAGCGCGTTTTATTTTTTATCTGGCATACGTTTACATTCGGTTATTATTTATTTATTTATTTTTAATAGGAAACACAGCGAAATTAAACTCCGAATTTCGGAGAATTGGGAATCAAAAAAATATAAACTCCGATAAACTCCGAATCTTCGGCAAAAAATAAACTCCGAAAAACACCCTCCGAATTTGACGAAAAATAAACTCCGAAAACACGGTGTCCTACATATAAGCCTTCGTGGCTTATGCAAAAATTAAGCTGTAAAATGTGGAAAAAAATAAGTAAAAAATTGTATGTATACGCCGGACTCCACCGACGTGGTCTAGAGCCCCGAAAAATTTCTAGAACGCTTCAACTATCACAATATTTTTATATAGCTGCTGAGGCGTTTTGACTACGATCTTGCGGTTTTCTTGAATACTGGTTCTTCAAAACAGAAGGTTTCCTCCTCAGGCATCATACGGAGTAGATCTTCTCAAGTACAAAGCTGGACTACTCCTTTCTTTCTTTTGCCTTCTGTTTTATTTTAACGTTTGTAAACATAAACACTTCATCTATATTCGGCAACAGGTTAAGAGTGGAGTGGAAGCTCCTCCCACCTCTATCCACTTTAAAGGGATGGTGAACCAAAATTTGGATTAAAAAACAATGCAGGAGATGTAGGCGGGACGCTACAATCCCTACAACACTACTCGTAAGGCGATATCTCGAATGGACGGCCGTATTTTTGGAAAAAAGAGGTCGAGATTGAACGAGAGCCGACAAGGCGCGTGACGTCAAGATATCTCGTTTCCTCCTCTCTTCGCTTCGCCCCCTCAAGGCGACGAGGCGGAGAAGACGCGAGGCCGTTCCCTCTGCCTTCTCAGAAAAACAAGACGTAAACATATCTGTCAAATGCGCCTCCTTTTTTAAAAAAAATAGGTCATCCGTTCGAGATATTGCTGTATGAGTGATGTTTTGGTGTTCGTAACATCCCGTTGCACGCTTCTGCCGCCGTGTTTTGTGGAATCCAGATTTCGGTTCAGCATCCCTTTAACAGAGCGAGCACTGGAGAGGAGGCGACCTCCTTTCCAGCGCTCGTTCTGCTAAAGTGGAAGGAGGTGGGAGGAGCTTCCCGAACTCTTTACCTGTCACCGACTATAGATGAGTCGCATGGCGTGCGTGGCATTCAAAATAAAATGCGATAAAAAGAATCATATTGATCGAAACAGATGAGACAGATTCTTTGCGTGATTTGGTATTCTGATAACGTATGCGGGGCGATACTTTTTTATGCAGGTCTATTGATTGCCTACTGCCATGGCTTTGATCTCATTCATACTATGGGTCGTCTGTATTACATCCAGGGTGTTATAAGTAAGTACGGATTGTGGCTGCACAGATCATTTTACTGTACGAACGCTAGGACCACGTTATAACAAGAAGGGGAAAATTTTGAACTAAACAATTTAGGTTCCAATGCTTGTATGGACATAACAGTCGTGTATAACCTAATTCACGAGGAAGTTGTCTTTAAATCAATTTACGTTACGGCAGGCGACACGGTAGATGTTCAAGAATCCAGTCTTCGTACGAAGAAGCCCGGTTGCTAGTGTCTCAAATGAATAGACCATCTCGCAAAATCCCGCAGCGCCCTCCACCGGTACCGAAACGTATCTCTGGGAACCGGCCGTACAGAACCGGCTGCAAGAGACGACACGACGGAGGCCACGCATAGGCGCTAGGCTACCTCTGTCTCTCGATACCTCCTGTGTCACGTGATGGATACATCGGGGGCAGGGACATGACGTTCCCACAATTCCTTGCGTGCCTCGAGCGCGACCTTTGGGGATTTTCGTAAATGGTCTCAGAGCGTTTGCTCGCAGTCGTTACAAGCTGCGAAGAAAAGAACAGGCCCCTGTTTTTTTACTCGCACTAATGCTCGTAGTCCTCGTATACTGCGACGACATGACCCTGATTGCCTGACATTTCAAGATCTCGCATCAACCCTAAAAGCTACGGACATCTGTGAGCGATTTATGAAGCATAGAGATCGTGGTAGTCTGTTCGATGTTTGATAAGTGACGAGGGGTGATCAATAAGTTTTGCCTCCTAGGCTGTAACTTTTTTTTTAATTCAGTGATGGAATTGAAAGATGTTACATTCGAATGGAAGTTGGGAATCTCCTATTTTCCAGGAGCACATAACTTTTCAATATAGTCCCCACCGGCGGCGATGCACTTCCGCTACCGGTGCACTACTCTCCGCATGCCGTCGTAGATGATTGAGGGCGGCTGTTGACGACACCAACGGCGCACTGCATCGGTAACCTCGTCGTCGGACGCAAACCGTGTACCCTTCAGATGTTCCTTTATCTTGGAAAACAGCCAAAAGTCTGATGGCGCGAGGTCCGGGCTGTAAGGTGAATGAGGCAAAACATCTTGGAACTGCAGCTCCTTTAGCGCGGCGTTGGCCCTCGTCAACATCCGCCCTCAATCATCTACGACGGCACAGCGGGGAGTAGTGCACCGGTAGCGGAAGTCCAAGTGCATCGCCGCCGGTGGGGGCTAAATCGAAAAGCTCATGTGCCCCTGGGAAAGAGGAGATTCCAAACTTTCATTTGGATGCAACATCTTTCAATTCCATCACTAAATAAGAAACGCCTACAGCCTAGGAGGCAAAACTTATTGATCAACAGCTCATGAACGGAAGACTGATTGGTTTGCTTTATTGTCTGTTGAAACAAACCCCGCACCGTGCGCCGCCCCTCTGCGGACATTTGCTACTGCGCCTACATTAACTTGCATGGACAGTCCAACAAGCCACGAAGAAGCAATGAACGAGAAACGTATATGTGTCTTGCGTGTGTAGTCTGTAGAGCCCGGTTAGTCTGCCACTAGCGGGCGTCTGGCCGTCCTCGAGCATGTAGATGGAGCAACCTAGCCAGCGCGGTACACCCGCTAGCGTGGGGTCTTGAACGCGCACCGCTGCACTAGTAATACACGACCGCACGCCGCGTCACGATGCTCATTTAGATGGAAATGGGCAGGGGTGGGGATTGGAGCTCCAGGATCCTGGGTTATGCAGCGCGAGCTTTCGCTCCAAGTATTCCGAGCTGGTGTGCGCTAGCCCAACTCGGCCACCGATCCCCCGAGAGATCAGATCAGATCAAGATAATCAGATAGGAAGACCCTCACTTTGTACTTCCACTGTCGAACCGGGATGTCTTCTCTTTTGCCGATCGATAAAACTACACAAGAACTCAAGTTGCACGCTCACGGTGCAGGCCACAGGTGTTCGGTCTGGTCATCACCTTTGTCGCCCCGTAGCCTGATGAGGACGGCGCAACCCGCCCTCCTCTACCTGGTTCCAGCGACCCTCATTCCGACGATCGTCACGTCCTACCTCCGGGGACATTTCCGAGACATCTGGAGCGGCGCGTGGGTAAGCCGGGGCACACGATCGCCATTTCCGATGCCCTCCAGAGAAAAGGAAAGAAGGAGCCTCCTCTTATCAGGATCCTCCTTTGTGCCTCTCGGATCAGCACAGACGTCGCTATTCTCCTCCCAGAAGATTATAGAAGATTAACCCGTT
>JAZHYW010026852.1:0-53349 GCA_037355805.1 Ixodes ricinus
TGAGCTGGTGAGGCAGGCTATCAATGGTGACGCCCTGCTTCGGGCTAAGGCGCACCATCCTCGTGGACGACTGTATGCCCTGAAAACCTTCCGTTCTCCAGGTTTCGCGAGTGACCTCTTGAACCTTCCCGTACCGCTCAAAAGCTCTGAAGAGAGCGTCGTCCAGGGACGCGTGGAACGGCACCCAGTGCACTTTTAATCGGGACTTCCGGAGTTGTCCGGGCCAAGCACTAAAGCACTTCTTCTCTTTCACTGGAAAGTTCTCGTGCTTCCATCACTAACCTCTGTTTGGCTCCCGCGGTGTGAAGTGTCAGCATCCACAGGTGGTTCATTTGGTATGCGCCAATCGCCGCTATCTCCTTCATCACGCCAAGGCGTTCCAATTCCGGCCCTGAAGTGGTCTACTCCGGTAAGGGCGACCGGTCACGTCGCAGTGAAGAAGAAATACGGTGTTCACAGCAGGACTCCTGCTGGCAGGGGGTGGGAGAACAACACGATAATCGTCCGTCGGTGAAGGAACAGATAAACCGCGGCCCGAGCTGGCCGTTATCACTGCTCCAGCGGAGCCGAGCCATTCTGCGTCCGCATGCGGTACGAACGTTTATATCTTTACCTGCATCGCGCGCGTTCGCATGCACGAGGGCTCATTCCGCTCTCGTGAGGCTGAGCACTGCCCCTAGCTCACCCTCTCCCGCGCTCGGGGAGAGGGTGATGTAGCGGCCGTGCTCAGCCTCACGAGAGCGGAATGAGCCCTCGTGCATGGAGCTAGCTGCCTCTGCACCGTAGCTGTGACAGCGCTGCTAAGGCGCGTCCTATCGTAAAGATATAAACAACCGTTCAGAGTACCGTTGGTTGAGACTAGCTGAGACGCCAGAAAGTCTGGTCGGTACCATTTTGAGTGTTTGTGCGTATGGCGCGTGCTTTGCTCGCCTTCTAAGTGACACAAACCGCACGTGCTGGGCTGCGGAGATCGTGCGCAGGGCTGTGAAAGTGTCAGCAAATTTAGAATCGCCTCAAGAGTGGGCTGGCGTATCTAGAGTGTGCCGGCCACCTGACGAGACGCGCATAACTCCGCACCGTTTGATGCTATTCGCATTAACGTAGATAATCATTCCCAAAGGATGGGTTCTGCGAAGTTGGAATGTGTATAATTGATGACAGCTTTTGAGATGTAAGGAGGTTGGTTCAAAATGTCCGGACTCCTTACTTCCTGATTCGTTCTTCGACTTTCTTGTCGGCTAATGGCGAATACTGGCTGCGGAACAACGATCACAGGACGTCCGGAACTAGCCTCGCCGCGCCCGCTGTTTCTTAAGCTGCCAGTGAGGATGGCAGCCGACCGAGGTTATGCCACTAGGCTATGACAGTAAGTGAACACACTTGATATCTGGGACGACAGCCAGAGAGCCGTCCTTCACCTTGGCGAACACTGGCGTAGGCAGAGAGACGGTTGATGAGGCTTCAGCCCCCCCCCCCCCCCCCCCCCCCTAACCCCCTCCCGATGTCATACGACATCCCGGCCACCATCAACTCCACCTCCCCCCCCCCCCCAGAAAAAAATGACTCGGCTACGCCAGAGCTGGTTTTTGACTTAGCGTAATTAAAACAACTGATGTAGATGGTTGAGCGTGTTGGTTCTTAATTTACGATAAGGAAAGAGGGACATTTAAGACAAACAGACAAGACAGGCTTCGCAATACTTGTTAACAAATCATATAAGCACCGAAGGAGGAAATTCGTGTGCCATATTCATTGCTTGCATCGATAAGTGGATCAGGTACGTGACAAGGTCGGGCGTAAGGCGGTACTCAAAACGTTTTTTTTCATAGACCACGATTTGCCTGGAAAGTGCGCCAAACACACCAACAAACATCACTGAAATAGTAACCCATGCTATTGGACTCGAAATAAAAAAAAAAAACATATTCGCGAAGGTATTGAATTTACAATTTTGGTCCTCACCGTAGTTTTACCAAGTGAAAGTATCTATATAGACTTTCACTTGGAAAGTCTCTATACTGGCGAAGTATACAGGTAACAATGAAAAAGTGACGCCGAAGACAGCATTCACTTTTTGGACTATAGACTTTGTTCCCAACTGATTACAAGCATGCAGCATGGTGTAAGACGCAAAAAATAAAAAAAAAAACAGCGGGCACAAGGAAGAAGGCGCAACACACAGGCGCCACTCACAACTATATTTTCAAAAGTGCAGAAATGAAAGAAATACATATCTCGTCACCTTCCTCACGTCCAGGCATGCGCTTGGCCGGGGGTTACACAGTTTATCAGCCATTCAACAAAAACTTATCAAAAAATCATCTCCGCGTTCATACAGTGCAATAGATGTATCGCTTACGCATTGTGCGTCCCCCCCTTCTTTTTTCTCTCATAAAGTATGTTTTTATTATCTCGCGTGCTTTCTGGCTCTTTCCCTTACCCAGAACCGTTGTCTCAGAAAGGTGCGCCTCACACTTACATTTCCTGCAGTGTACAGGCAAATGTACCCCATCATTCGTCTTTAAATTTTGCGCGTGCTCCCTTAGTCGATCATTCGCACACCTTCCCGTTTGTCCTCTGTAGGACTTTCCACACAGTAAGAGGGATTTCGTCTACCACCCCCTGACGCATGCAACATACGGCCTGACATGCTTTGTGCTGCAACCTCGCCTTATACCGCGCCGCCACCGGTAATGCCAGAGCAAAGTTGGCCGCTGGAAAAACGAGAAAAAAACTCCAAAGCGGTGCGCCACCTTCATGAGGTTGTGCGACATCTTGTGCACATACGGTATCACCTCAAGGGTCCTAAACTCGTCAAACACAAAGTCTGAGCCGAAAGTTGGCGGAGCGCGCCGACTGGACGTCGGCGAAAAAGCGGGAAGTCATCGTCGTGATAGGCAAATCGGTGCGCTCCGTCAACATCGGCCCCAACTTTGTGTTTCACGAGTTTAGAGCCCCAGCCTCATTTCGCTCAGTGCCGTTTGCGTCTTTCTCGTATTGGCATATCCTTTTAATTTTTGAAGGGTGCACCTTCTACCACATTCGTTACGACCGTTTCAGGTTAGCCCGTTGACAATAGTCTGGTCGCTTGGTTCTTAAAGCTTGTCTGCATCCGGTTTACACGCGACTTTCCGAGGGCCGACTCTAAGGCATAGCATGGCGATTCCTCTTTTTACTACCTAAGAATGCTGCGGAATCATATGGCAGGAGTTCCTTGTGGGACCGTGGGGAATACATCCAGCACCTGTGTCCTTCTAGGACCTTAAAAATCAAAATCTTAAAACTGTAGATTACCCTGCTTAGACATTTCATAGGTGAAAGGTAACCCTTTCCCATGGTATCTAAAAGCGTCCAACACTGAATACACCTCCTCAAGGTACGTCAAAGACGATCGTTCATTAAAACAATAAAACAACGACCTACGTATCTAAAAGCTTCGAAAACGTTAATATCACTAAGAAACTTTTCAACAGTCCAGTCTACTTGTTGCTAAAAAATGCTACAAGGTATGGAGGCTACGCATGACTCAATGCAGATGCCTCCTTTATTGTAAACAAAGCCTCTTTGTCAAACTAAATAAAAGTTCTGTTTAGATAGATAAGCTTCTAGTACGATTAGAAAGTTGTCAACTGTCACTCTTGCCTCATTCTGGAAAGGAGTGACGCCATTGTCACCTATACGTGTCACTTACAGCCTCAAAGAATTCACAATGTGAAACAGAATAAAACTGGTTTTCAAAATCAATGGAAAAGGCATATTATACCTTTTCCGATGTCATCATTGGTTGTCCTTGAAGAAATCAACAAGCTCACCAGAATGTGGGCTGTTTTATGTTGTGATGTACGAACAGCTCAAATTACCACATTAATAAGGTCATCAGATTTTTGTGAAAAGAGGGTCTGTCACCTGCAAGCTGCTATAAACTTTTAAAAGCATACCGACTGACATGTAGCTGCCAAGCGCCATTTGTAATCACAATCGTCCGGAGCAGTACATCCGACTGATGGTTTTTTTTTCGGAAAAACACACTTAACGCATCATTTTTGCACTACGAAATATCCCTCGCCTACCTATACAATTCTAAGCTTTTACATAAATTGACGAAAACACTTCTCACTGTCGAAGCCTCTGTCTTAGCTCGGGACAAAGGTTTTCCGTATAGCGACGTCCGCCTCTTTACCGAACGCACCTTTAGTTAGTGCCACAAATTCACCTTCTTTGTCTGACTGCAGAAGACATAGGTTGCTATCTTTGAAGTCCGTGATGACGCCCTGCAAGTTATTGTTAACACCATCACGCACTGTTTTTGGGGCACACATCAAAAGACATTCCACACGTTCGAGTAAACAACGTTCTTGATCCTCTTTTCCTTCTTTGGTGGTCACTCTCCGGTTCAGCGCGACAGAGTTTCATGGGCTGGAATATAAGGTTCAACACCCATACTTGGGTCCTTCTCCAAGTAGATTGGTGATATTTTCTGGTATTTCCTCAGGAATATCTCCTTCGCTTATCACACGGAAGTCCCACCCCATCGCTTGTCTCTCCACTTTGTTCTCCTCTTGTCCTTTCAGATGAATGCAGTGCCTGGTTAAGAGCGACATTCCACCAGTACTCTGCCATTTTGTGCAGCGAAGCCTTTTAGCTATATTTGCTTCCTTCCCACCAGCCATTGGGGATCTTTTAGGTGGCACACAGCACGTAACCACTCATTAGGCAAATGAACTTGCTGCCACTATCCAGAGCGAATAATCTTGCCGATTTATTTTTGATGATAACGGCTTAACGATCCGGCACAGAGCACCTACTTCTTGAGGTGTCACCCCCCCCCCCCCCCCCTGATGCAGTAGCCAAGGTAACAAGCGCGGCAGGTAGCACTCACGATGTGACCCTCGAGCGTATCGACGTTTGGAAGCTCCGAAGAAATACAATAAGAGATACACACAAAGACACACTGAGAAGAAGTGTACCGTAGAAGAACTTGTAGTTCTTCTACGCTGGCTGGTTGCTGAACTTCATAAAGCATGGTGTAATGCACAAAAAACAACGGCTTTTATATACCATGTAGAAGGATTAACTTTTACCTATGAACTGCCTAAGCAGGGAAATCTACAGTTTTTAGATTTGAGTCTTAAGATCCTAGAAAGACACACGTGTTGGATGTATTCCTCTCGGTCCCACAAGGAACTCCTGCCCTATGATTCCGCGCATTCTAAGGTAGTAAAAGGATGCTTCACACTTTACCATTCGATGCCTGGAGTCGGCCCTCAAAAAGTCGTGTGCACGCCGGATGGAGAGAAGCTTTAAGGATTAAGCGACCAGACTATTGCCAGCGGACTACCCTAAAACGATTGTAACGAATGTGGTAGAAGGCACCCTTCAAAAATTAAAAGGACATAACATAAGAAAAAGACGCAAACGGCACTGAGCAAAATGAGGCCTGAGGTGCTACCGTGTGTGCACTAAATGTCGCACAACCTCGTGAAAGTGGCGAACCGCTTCGGAGAACCACTCGTTTTTTCAGCTCCGAGCAAACTCGGCCAACTCTGCTCTCGCATTACCGGTGGTGGCGGTATAAGGCCAGGTTGCACCATAAAGCATGTCAGGCCGCATGTTGAATAAGTCACGGGTGTGGTATACGAAATCCCCCTTACGTGTGGAAAGTCCTACATAGGACAAACGGGAAGGTGTGTGAACGACCGACTAAGGGATCACGCGCAAAATTTCCGTGGAACCACCGTCAAAAAGCTTCAGCGGGAGCGTGTTTGGTTCACTCCTCTATCCGGAATTGTCTCAACACGCAAATGAAATCACCCTTATACGAATAGAATCCAAACGCTTTACGCCCGTTGAAACAGTGTCGGGAGTCCAGCCAATTTAGGGGTCGCCCCGTCTTCACCATCCAAGTTATTGATTGCATAACGCGGCAGTGTTTTCTTGGTGTCTGTTTACGATTGGTTATTCGTGTTGCCTTTACATTTCCCTCTGTACACCGTTTGACGAGCGGACCGATGAAAACCCACTTCTTTGCTGATTCAATCATCGCATCATGTGTAGTGAAGGAGAGTGCGCCGTTGCATACAAAGGACAGGTAAGAGTCAATCTGTTTTCGAGGATGTGACACGCTACCGCAACCCTCAGCGAGTTGATCCGAGGCACGGGTGAGCCGCCATGATGCAGCGTTTTCTTGATAGTTTTTTTTTGTTCCTTCTCAAAATTAAACGGACATTAGGTAGACTCCATGCGGCGAGTAAACCATGCGTGGTGCGTGTATATTTCGAGAATGTTGTTAGAGAGTTCGTGCTGTTGCAGGCTATAATGCGAGAGACTCGTGACACGAGGCTCATTGTAAGGACTATACGTTAAGTTTATCGGTCTTGAACTTCTGAACTTTGACTTTCCAGATAGCGAATGGTTTAGCAACAATGTCCAGCTGAGTATCTACATGAAATGACAAAACATATGTTATTTTGCTTATTAATAATATTCTGTGTATGTTTATACAGTTAGAAATTAGTCAACCTCAATGGGTGTCTGGCGTCTCAGATGTAGATGAGAAACTTAGTTCAGTACAACGGCCAGCCTGGGATCTTTAACGCGCATGACGCAGTAGTGATACACAACCGCACGTCTGCACGATGCTCATTCAGACGACCTGATCTGGGCACCTGTCGAAAAAGCCGGCGAGAAATCCGGCGGCTATGATTAGCCGGAGACAAGATCAAGTGCGGCATCGGCCAATCGCGGCCGCCGGATTTCTCGCCGACTTTTTTAGCCGAGTGTCCAGATTAGGGCTCCAGATCGAAACGGGCAGAAGTAGGGATTGAACCCAGGACCCCAGGGTTCTGCAGTGCGAGCATTCGCTCCACGGGCTCAGAGCTGGTGTGCGCTAACCCACTCGGTCACAGGTTCCTTGTTATCTTGCATGGTGGAGTTCCATGTAACACAACAAACCTTTGCGGTCTGACTGGCCGTAAGTAGATGGAAGTACGTTTGAAACCAATGGACGTTTGTGGAGTAAAAGTTGTACTTCCTGGAAGTTTCACAGTAAGAGCCGACATTTCTCTAAGAGAGGTTTCGGTAAGAAACGCGAAAAACGATCCAGAACGTTCTTTTCCAAGTTCTTTTTACAAGTTTCAACTATAGCTTCGTGTTTATGCAATGGCCGGATATGCCGTAAGAGATAACTCAACAAGCAACATTTTAATAACGCTCGGATACGTGTAGATGTGTAGTTATTTAACATCTCCGCTCAGTCGTGCATGAATTCGCTGTGACAGGCTTTGGGGCTCTCTTAGTAACACCTACTGCCATATCAAAGTCATGCTTGAAGGTAACAGACCTTATGTTTATTAATGTGTTTCCTTCTTTTCCCGCATCATTTACTTATTCGGTATATTTTCCTTTTTTTCCAATATTTTATTTATTTCGCTTCCGTCTCATAGTTGATGGCACGAACTACTAGTGGAATATGAACGACCTCATTGTTTTATGTTTATCGAATACAACGTGAAGGCGAGAATGTGGATGATCTCGTGAATCTATCTAGACAGCCAAATATGCAAGCCTGAATTCTTAGTGCAGTGCCCGGTGGTAGGCGCTTACGTTAAATTAGCGTTTCAGGAGTTACCGAAAAAAAGTAAGGAAATACGTTACCCCTTACTTGCATAAAAAGGAACGCGGTAACGTTCTACGTTACCTCAAAATAAAAGGAACGCGTTACCGTTACCGATAAGAAGCAACGCACGTTTGATTTGCGTTACTTTTTTAATTATGAATTAACACGTTTTACTGTTTTGACGTGACAGGTATGCATACGCGGCAGATTTCAAGAAACATGTCTATCCAGAAATTCAACATAGTTATACCATATCTTTTTTACGGTTCCACATACCTAAATAAAAAGAAACGTACTAAGAAATACAAAAACAAATTAAACGCTTTAGCACTTAGGAAAAAAAATTAAGTATACTTTATTTGGCTTGGGAAGAGTATGTATCGAGTAATGCAACTGCGTGACCCGTTACTCAAATTAAGTAACGTAAGTACGTTACGCGTAACTGTTTTTAAAAATGTAACGAGTACGTTAATCGTTACCAAAAAAGTAACGTGTTACCGCCAACACTGCGTTATATTCAAGTAGACAAAAAACAAAAAAAGAAGCATGACCTTACTCAGGCACGTAGCCAGGGGGAGGCCCATGGGGCCCAGGCCCCCCCCCCCGAAATCTTCCATTTTGCTGGGACCTCCTATCCCCCTCCCCTCATACAGCATTTTGTCATGGGCGGGCCCCCCCCCGAAACAAAATCCTCCATGGCTACGTGCCTGACCTTACTATAGATTGTTGATATCTGATGATCGATTTTTTTAGCCGCAACCAAACACGTTGAACAGTTGAAAACATGGAACGCGCAGATGGATTCACTGAACAACACAGTCGCTTCTTATCTACGGTAGTTATCACGTTTGATCGGAAGTTCAAAGGGATTGTATAAACGTTCAGAGTGTTACACGTTTCTATGCTGAAGCGGGTCTACCTAAATGTTCACCAGAAAGGTCAATGGAGTGCAGATGGTGGTGGATCAAGCCCTTAATATGTTTAACGTAGCGATGATTACACCAATGCACAATGGAATAACTTCCAATCATATAACATCCGGTAGAAGTGGGAACTGAACTCATTACGTTTGATTTGGCACTGGCTCTGCGACACAACACGATGTCGCGTCGCAGAGCGTCAACTTTGACCGCATTTAAAAAATTACAGCATCAATCTAGGGTAAATGTCTCGCACCCTGGCGTTCCCAAACTACGCGCGTCGAGCGTTGCTCCATTTATGCGTTTACCTAAAATGACCATTCTGACTAACTTGAATCTACCAGAGAAAAAGTTGAAACTGCCAAAAACTCGGTCACGGAATGCCCTCATTCACAAAAATCCCGAACAATGTAAGGTAGTTTGTATCCTTAAAGGGAAACTGAAGCGGTCCCGTATTTGAGGAAAAACAGATAAATCATCTTCATTTGGATTCCGAGATCACGGGTATCCAGATTATTTTTCAATTTGATGCACTGGGGCTGCAGAAATGAAATTCCAAAGTACCGCTGAAGCCCCTCCGTCTCAGGGTGCGACGTTATATTGAACGTTTTCAGAATCTCCGCTCTCCCGTGTCTTCAGCGCTTATCAAAGTTATGCACGCACACTCTTCCTATTTTCAAAAAAGATATCAGAAAGAGACGTCACGACTGGTGTTAGTGAGGGGAATATACCTGTCAAGCTTGCAATTGCACGCGCTGCCCAGACGAGCGACACGCGCTTCACGGCCCAAAGATCCTAGTATGACGTCACGGCAGGTCGGAGCTTAAAAGGAAGCGTTTGAGCTTCCCTTTAACTCAACAAGTAAAACAGTGAATATGTGGACACCTTGGAAAGAATGTCGGCCGCCCCTTAGCGATTATAATAAATGATAACGGATTATAGATCAGTGGCCGGTTAAGGGTTCAGGGGAGGCTCCTTCCACCTCTTTCCACTTTAACAGAGCGAACGCTGGAGTGGAGGTCGCCTTTTTTCCAGCGTTCACTCTGCTAGAGATTGAAAGAGATGGGAGGAGCTTCTCCTGAACGTTTCAGTTGTCATTAACTATAGAGTCGACCAGAGGTCGTTATTGCGCGCTCTGCAGAGGCAACGCCATCTATTGGGGAGAAGATCCAGACGTCGCGCCCCTTTGCGGATGTGTTGAGAACTAAACATGTAGGGACAACAAGATGAAATATTTGTCTCTGTTTCTGACGCAGCGCGCGGCTGACATGGCTGTACGCTGAGTCAGCGCTTGGCTGGGCTCGTGTCCGTCAGCAAAGCGCCGATTAAACACGAGTGCCGGCCGAACAATAAGGCAACACTCGTGTTCAATTTGTGTCCCTGCTTGGTCCAGAAATATGACGCATAATATTCAGTACACAGGCCTTGCAAGCTCAACAAAGTGCCCCCTGTAGTTCTATTTCCTCCTCATTGGGTAAATCGGTGAGTGCACTAATCAGAGACGTCATACTTATTGCCCAAACACGGTGCACTCATTGCGCACATGGGTTAGCTACGTCAGCGCTTTGTGGGACGCCGATGTCCAACGCATGTGTCGGAAAAAGAGCCAATCAAAGCCATTGCCCGAACAGGCGAGGAGAATCGCACGAGTCACGTATCGTTGCTTTCCACTTAACAAGCGACGTCACCGCCATCTCGTGGACTATGAACGAACCTCTAATATGGGCTCGCGGCGTGCATTTCATCTGTGCATTAAGCAGGCTGCGGTTTAGATGTCACTATCCGACTGGGACTGCCATAAAAGATGTGACCTCAAATCATAGGCGGCAGACATTGGCTTATGCGTCTTCACTCGTTCCTACTCCCAGAAACAACGGATCAGCAATATCTATACGTCACGCCACGTCTCTCGTAAGTTACACCTTAAAACTTGGTGGAGCCGGCGTAACATCTGAAAGCCCAAATCGTGAAATCAGCCCGTCATCTTTTTTTTCAACGCCGGTAGGTACTATGGGGGACCCATTCGCAACTTCAGAGGAGGTGGTGCCACCGAGCGGGGAAAAGGCGAAGGAGAGAAGCGGGGAAAGGGGGGGGGGGAGGGGGGTACCGCCTACTCAAGAGTGCAGAAAAAACTGGCGCAGCCTGGTGGTAGGTATTTGAAACAAAGGAAAAGGAATTCAAATGGGCACCGTCGGAGCTACGGGTAAAGGACGAAGGAGACTCACACCTAACAAAAAATAAAACTTGGTGTTGCCAACGTTTATACAGCAATGATGTCGACGTCTTGAGATGCGACGACATTGGTTGAACGTTCCACAGGTGCAATTTACCCGGTGCAGTACGATTGCAAATCTGAGGTAGTGCATCCCGCAGTAGTGGCTATTCGCACCAGCACACCGGTAGAATTGCTATACATATAAAAACCGCCAGGTGTAGCTTCCTTAACGTTGCAACATTACGTTTAGCAGTTGTTTCTCTTAATATTGCAACTTTACACTACAGTTATTTGCTTAACATTGCCACGTTACATTAAAGTGATATTTTAACCTTCAAACGTTACATTACAATTATTTTTCAACATTGCAAAGCTACATTACGGTTATTTTCTTAACATAGCAACGTTAATTACATCACACGATTCTTCTAACATTCCAACAATACATTGAAGTAATTTTGTAACATTGAAAAGTTACATTACATTACTGAATGTTACAGTATCGCCATATTAATTCATTTTGTAACCTCCGCCTATTACTGAATGAAGGTAGAATTCGGGGATTGCACTCAAGGTTTTACGGAACCACCCGTATTTAAAACGCTTGTAATAAAATAATAAAAAAACAGGAAAAACAAAAACGAACAGGTACATCTCGGATTGGTGGAAGTGGGACGAGAGATTGCTACATTGTTTTTAGAGGAGAAGGTGGACGATGTTGTCTTCTAGCTCCACGTCAGTCACCCGTTTGTAACGAGAAAAGTAAAGCGGTCCGGTTGAGACTGACCGAAGATTAACGGCAAAGATTAACGGCTACTTCACCGCTGCTACTGAGATTGAGCAACGATATAGCGTTAATCATTAGTAACACCAAAAGTAAAGCATACCCGTGTTTCGTTGCCTTCTTAGAGACGCAACCGAGTATCAATATGACGACATCCAAGAACTAAAGCGAAAGTTATCGTGGCGTAACTTTCTATTGGAACAATATAATGTCAGTGCTTTATAACAGGTCGCGGATTGGAACTCCGATAGCAATGCGTTTTTTATAGCATTTATTATATGTTTCATATACATGTAGAATAATATTATGCTATTGAATATGCCGCACAGTCGTTACTGTAATCTGAGAGGGGCCAAAGCAGAAGAGGATGCCTAGCCGATAGTGCGCTTTAGCTGGGCGAAGACCTGAAATTTTAGAAACGACGACAAATTGTCCCCTCCAAAAATAAATGTATCAGTTCAACGAGATGATTGCATCTTTGTGGCACGTCAGCCATGTTCTTAGGGGTAGGTGATGTCGTTCGTATTAGAGAGTCTCATATGCAGAACGTGAGGCTTTGGTGCAGCTGAAACGTTGCGATTTGTCATTAAGCCGTGTGATGGAATGTTTTAACTCTTTTACTGAACGATTTAAAAATGTAAGTCGCGCCAAACCGTTTTGTGGGTTGTTTTTCCTTTTTCCTAATAAAAAAGTACCGAAACGCGAGCTCTTTTTTTAGGCGAACAAATCACAGGTAGCATTCCAGAGAGGCGCCTAACTTCGCACAAGCTTGGCAATCCTAGGGACCTAAATTTGAAACGATATCGTGTTGTTCCAACTTCCAAGTCGTTCATTAGTGCCAGATTACTTTTTTTTTCTCGTTTCTGTGGCTTTCTTTTTTGCCTCGCCACAAAGTTGCCTACGTGCTATGACTCGAGCCAAATATGCCACTTATGAACTGAAAAACCAGCACTGAAGCCTAAATGTGGCACTTGTAAGACAATTTATGCCCACAGTTGCCATATGAAAATCGAACAACCGTAAATAAAGTCTTGAGGCCGGTTCTCACATGCAGAGAAAGCGCTGATGTATTGCTGCTCTCGTGTCGTCAGCTACTTATGGTCTGCCATGAGCAACAGTTTTGACGTTGCGATACAAAGCTGGGGAATGCTCCCGTCAGCACGCGCCTAGCGCGAGGTCAGCGCTATGCTTGTAGCGCTCCGCTCCAGGTGTAAAGAGGCCTTAACTCCGGCAATTATTTGGCAATTTATGCCCAAAGATGCCAGGTGGCAGCCCCACTACAAGCAGTGAAGTCTCACTTTGGCACTTGTTTGACGAATTAGGGCCAAGATACCCAGACCTCTGGCCAAAGAAGGTAACGTGTTTCTCGATCTTGACTTCTTAGTGCTTTTTAAGGCTCTAGTTCCCAAACAAAAATCAAACTTTGGTCCAAAGAACTGTTCTACCTGGGATAACCCTAAGTTTACTGAAATCATAATTTAACGCACACTACCGTATAATAGTAATAGTAATACGTTACTGCAGGCCAGTCATTAGCGAATATAATGTACGTGTTTGCACGTTAGCCAACAATCTAAATGATTACTAGTCGCTCGCTACCCATAACATTGAGCAAAGTTACTTAGTTACTCTTCAGTGGCAGGCACATGCCAGGTTGGGCGTCATTTACCTCCTACAACGTGACCTGTTGTTTGTGATACTTGCAAAAAAACTGCCCAAAATGTGCATTTGTTAGGTTAGCCATCATCATTGGCACCTGTACGGCGAGCAAGTGCGTCATAACGCGTCTTTGCGCCCGGGAACGCAGGGATGGGCGCGCTAATAAAGGGGCAACACAGCGAACACGCAGGCAATGCGCGATGACGAGGGAGCCAGACCACATGGGTTGACATCGCGGGGAACAAAAGCAGGTGGGCGCATATGGTGGCTACACAAACGTACGAGGTGCGCATGCAGCAGACGAACTTGCACGACGTATGGCCACCGACAGGTAGCTGACGATATGCAGAGCGCGACTGATTTATTTTCACTCTTTGCTTCGCGATCTGTTCATTAACGTACTTATCGGTCAACGCCCCAGTCTCATTGGCTGCGGAGGGATAATGAGATGCGAAAAACTAGCCACTCCCGGGTTTCTTGACCTATCTGCGACTCTAGACCAACTCAACTCTTTGACGTCACGTCACTGCGGTGGCGCTGCTGTCGGCATTGCGCATGCGCGGACGCTTCACTTCTCCCGGATCTGGTTTCAGCAAACGAGGGCTTGTTTCTAAACACCGCGTTGGTGTGTAGAGTCACCGAGAGAATGAGAAGCGGAAGACGTGGCAGTTTCGTGCACCTCGTAACATCTAAGCGGCCATAGGACAACGCCGGTGAACGAATCACGAAGTGTGTATAGAATATAGCCTTCTGTTTCTTAAGCCGACAGTGATTGTATTCCAACCGCCTAGTTGGACGGCGCAACAATTCCGCCTACTTGCAAAAAAAAAAAAAATCTAGGTGGCAGATTTATGAGAAGTCGTGTTTGTGAAATGGAAGATATAATTTGACGAACATAATCCTTGAAGAAGGGAAAGAAAGGGGATAAAGGATAAACACAAATCTCCAAACGCAGCGAGGTGACTGGTGCGCGACCGAAAAAATCAGCCTGATCGTGGTATTGAACCAGGGACTTCTCCATTTTCAGTGGAGCGCTCTACCAAATGAGCTAACCAGGAGTTAGATGTCAGTAGAGCAAACGGGTTTTATCAGCTGCCACCAGTTCTAACCAAGAGCGAACGACCTGCATTTTAAGGTTATAATGATAATGCAATTGATGCAAAGGTGAAAGCGAGCTGGACAAGATGCATTACCATCATATTTAGTTTGAATTTTATACTGTACCCGATGTCAAGTGTTGGGGGGCAGGGGCCTGTCAAGCTGCAACTGCGGCTTTTTTCCCTGCTCTCCACACTCCTTGGAGTGAAAATAAACGATTATATTATTACTAACCTCAAAATGCAAGCCGTTCACTATTGCTGGTGTTAGACTGGTGGCAGCTGATAAAACCCGTCTGCTTTACGGACGTCTAACTGCTGGTTGGCTCAGTTGGTAGAGCGCTCCACTGGAAATGGAGAGGTCCCTGGTTCGATACCAGGACCAAGTAGATTTTTTCGGTCGCGCACCAGTCACCTGGCTGTGTTTGGAGATTTGTGTTTGTCCTTTGACCCCCTTGTTCCCCTTTTTCAGGTACCATTTTCGTCCTTCTGGTCTAGCTCACGTGCACCTTTGCATTAATTCATTTATCATATAATTTGTGCGGTTTACGCGCATTTTATATAAAGACAGAATAGTTTGAGCTAAAAAGACGACTAAACCAACGTGAAACCGAACAATGCGTTAGAGTCTTGGAACCCTAATATTCTATTTGTAGAGGCGTCCGTTCCGTTTGAACTGATGAAACTCCAAATGCGAAACCTTTACAACTGTAGAACGTGTACTGTCACTGCTCCGGTAGAGGACCGTGAGAAAATGTGAATCATCGATTACATGAAGTTCCGCAATGAAAATAACATGATCAACAAGGTGGTAAACTGGTCTAGTTGGTTCATCAACCAACAGCAAAGTGGACACCGAAGCAGTACGAAACACTTTGTGGTGCTTCCTTGTTCATGTGCTCGTTTTCTGGTATTCCTCTGTAAAGCACAACAAGACACATTTTCAAACTTCGCGGCTTGGACACACTACGCAAACAAAAAAGAACACACACGGATCTGGGACATACAATCGACAATTTTTGTTGTCAAATCGAACCGTTGCCTGCACGTCCACGGAACGTTCCTAAGTGACAGTTTGGTTAGGCTCCGGCTCCAAACAAATGGTGTTATAAAGTGCCTCCGGCATGTAGTCGACCGATGTTTGTCGTTTGTCTGTCCAATGTGACTAGGCCCTCCGCTATTCTCTACTTTATAAGTGAACAAAACAAGGTTTCCAACATGTCTGCTCTTGCTCAAGTGGTTTATCAACATCAACAATACATTGGAAATGCCCGAATATTTTAAGAAACAACACTAAGAACTGTTAGAAAACGGTGCCAAGTCTTGGAAATATTCAGAAAATGTTCGGTACAGTCAGCTTCGTTGTACGTTTCAACACCTGGAACTTGAAAACTCTGCAAGCCTCGGAAAGCCAGTCGGAGGCTTCCAGGGAGTTCCTTTCCAAGTTCTTCAGAGAAGCTTGAACTAACTTCGTAATTTGGTAAGACAGCCGGATAGAAGTCGGTTTGCTTTGAAATGTGGCCAAATGCCTGCTTGGTGCAAAGTGGCAATTTGGTCAGTGCGAAACTACTGGTAACACGGGGTTAACAACACAGATAATGCAACGCAAAACCCAAGAGGGTGTGTGTAGAATATTGGCGTAATTAGAGATAGTGACCGTCTGAGTTTCTGACATCAATTTGAAAAAGAGACGAGTCTTCAAAATAAAGACAGGTCACAATTTGCCTCGTCCAACATTTATGGAATTGACGTTTAATCCTCCTACTGAAATCAGGATTCCCGATTTTTATTGTTTAAGCTTATGCTTGAAATTCGAAGTGGTATTCTGAGCATGTACTGTGATAAAATTAGTTTGCCCAAGTTTACACCTCATGAAACTGCAGTTGATTAAAATCCGGGTAACAAAAAACAGATCTAACTCACAAACGCATAATAATTTAAATTGCTAGCAGTGTTTAGAGGAACGCAGCGCCACAACAAAATCATGACGTCTCTTTTGGGCAGCTACAATGTTATCGCATTAAAGCAAGTGCATTTGTTAACGTTGACAATGACCTATGTGTAGATTAAGCGCTAAAGACCGATACATTCACATTAAGTATATTATTGGTCTTCTAATATTATATATTAGAGTTCTGCAGATGAATCAAAATTGGATAAAATTTGGCCTGGAGATTGTTATCCGGATCTATACGAAAACTCAAATCCGTAGCCATTAATGGACATGAACATGCACCCACCGTGTTTTAGCCACGACAGCTGGTAAAGCTTACCTATGTGTAGTGTCGTATTTTTCTTATTACCATACTCACCGGGCAAAATACTCAGAGAAAAGGCTTTTTAATTCCGGAATTCGCACCAAGCTGAAGATAAGAATGCAAAACAGAAACCATTCCATCCATTCAAAGGAAATGTGCCGCGTTTTGTAAGGACACTACACGATGCTATAAGAACTATTATTAACGCCGGGTGTTCGCCAAAGCAAGTCATTATGCTGATCTATACGCTTTCTTACATATTTCTTTAATAGCACTGCGGGAAGAAGTACGGCCTATATGGCACGCCATTTAGGCCATACTTCGGAGCAGCACTATAGAGTGACTAGAAGTGTTCTATAAGCTATGCCGTATGTTGTCGTCAGACAAATGTATTCATATAAAGTGCTGCTTATGTGCAGTTAGGTTTGGACTTGCCGGTCTATGTTCGAAGTCGCGCATGAAAAGAAAAAGTGTCACCGTCAGCCGCGTGTCCTGGCAATCAAACACCAGACCCTAAATGAAAAAAGAAATACGAAACACAGCATGCGCAATAATGACGGGGGAGCGTTTTGCATACCGTCCCTAAACAGCATCGACCAATCAGAAACCGGCATCGGGCCTCCTCCTCTCCCCGTGTTTACCCACCCCCACCACGCCGCTGCCAACGGTGTCCCGGAACTTTTGCTTGCTTTGTTGGCGTCCCTGGCGACCACTCCTCCCCGAATAATATTAGAAGCCATGGCCGACTATTAAACGGGAGTTTTTATTCTTCTCCTGCGCACTTCACTCGTCGTAGCTAGAGACTGCGTCATCGCGATGCCGTTAGTCTTCTGCAGCGAGATGCTAGGACTATCTCCAAAGAGCCTGGCACTACTGGCAAAGCGTTGGAGATAGTCCCTTGCAAATACAGCTACTCTTGGGAAAAGTTGCTGGATATACTGCTTCCCCTTCTCCCAGTGTGACTCAGCGCCTATTGTTTTTGTTGACGTAATTGTGAAAACATCCGCTTTTAGCATGCTTACTGACATACATTTTTTACACGTTTTTGTACAAATGACTTGCAGCGCTTCTTTAGAGCTGCTGTTAAAATTTAAAAACGATGCCTAGATCTTTTTATTTCATTTACAATAAAATCAGTATTACTATTGTCATAATTTACTTCAGAAAGTGTCAATTGCGAAAAGAAAGGTAGAATCCTTAAAAGTCGGTATTAGTTAGCTTTCTGAATTCTAAGTGGTTTCGACGACAAAAGATTGTAGAAGTGGAACCAGCAGTTGTGGTTAATCGCACCCATGAAAAAATCCCTTAGCATGCATATTGTTTTATAAATTTGAAGGAATTACATGTAACTGCAAAACAACCCTAAAACGTTATGTTTGGAACAGAAAAAAATAACCAAACTTCGTTCGTCTACTTGCTTTTTCGCTCTGTATGAAATGTACTGCGTTTTGTCGAAGAATCATCGAGGAGCAGTACATACAAGTTTTGTGTTAGTTTAACAAGCGGCCCCTAAAGAATGCTATCTGAGTCTTAGTATTTAGGACTTCGCCTGGAACTTTTCTTGCAAATAGCAAAACCTACAAACAGACATTCACAACGCTATTACCGTAGGTACAATGGATAAAACCACCGACTCTCCGGTATAGTGCCCCCAACTTACCGGCCTACTGCATCCTGGGAGTCCGCTCCAAGAGGTGTCCACAAGAGACGAGAGCGGTCCACCCCTCTGGCGGTGTGTCCAAGAAGTCTGTCTGCTCTCGACACTAACCCTCTTTCTTTCTCTTCATCGGTGCCGGACGAGTCGCACACTGTCCACGTCACTTCCCCTCCCCAACCTGGACACAGAGCCTGCCACACTAACGAGGAAGACCGAACACCAGATGCAGCCCAACGACGAAGTCTGCTGTCCAGAGTACCAGAGGGTTCGGCAGACGTCGATGCAGATGCCACTCGCTGTGGTTGATGCTCTTCTACCTTCCTGTCAGTTGCTTCCGTTGTGAACTTCCGAGAACTTCACTCGTCATCTTGTGCAACAGTGTCACTTCTGGATTCGATCCCGTCCTGCTGGTTGATCCAATGCTTGCAGGTCTTGTTGTAGTGTCCTCGTGGTTCCTCAGGGATTATTGAATCAGAAAGGACGGAATCGGCTCTGCCCTGTTCTTCGTAGACGACCGCAGGTAGAAACATCCACACAAATTAACTTCACGCGTACCAATTTCAACTAAAAATCCGGGCAAGCTTGGCGTACGTAGCCCACCACCCTCTGCCGGAAACAAACAGACGAGAAAGAAATCTCAGCGTCGATCACGTCGGTGGCACTCAACGACAGAAACTGTCAATCCGTTGGAGTTGCAAAGGGCACCAGTCAGAACGCGCACAGTAAAACAAAACGTTAGTAACTAAAAAAAAAAACTGACAGCAAAGCGCAAGACGGACCAACGAACACACTTCTTGAGCTCCACGCCACACACACACAAAAGATGAAGTCGTCTCTACTAAACTTCGCACTGCTCCTGCCGGCAACCACACCAAGAGGAGTAATGCATCCTAGTCGCCTCGGGAGCACAAGTTCTCTCTGCCTTTTTTTTTCTTTTTCGCCGATGTTGGATCAAGTCGGTCCTAAAGTCGTGCACCGAGTCGAAGTCGGTGTCGCCGTCAAAGAAGACGAAGAAGATCGGGCGGCGCGAGGTTCGAAACACCACCACGTCGTCGTGCCGGGTCGGCAGTGGCGCTCTCGATGGATCCGTATCCAAGGCGGCTGACACGCGCCGTTCATAGCGTCCCGATGGGCTTCAGCGACGTGCCCATGGCTGAGCCCGATCCGCGACTGGGAAGCGGTGCCGGTCAACCCCGCGATCCACGGGGGAGAGGAGGCGACACGGCTTGTTCTCGGGGAAAGGGGAGGGTACAAACGGGCGAGGGCAAAGAATAAAAGAAAAGAAAAAGCTGTGACGTTGAAGAGAGGAGGTGCGCGTGGAAACGTGGAAAGGAACCCCCCTCATTCCCTTTCCCAGCCACCTTTTTTTGTTCGATTATACTTTTTTCGTCTTTATTCTCGCTCACTGCCATCGCTCTCGCCTCTTCCTATGTAAATAAAAGCAGCCCCGGATTCGGTACACAGACCAGGCCGGGTCTTCAGGATCGTGAAGGGTCGGCATCGAGAGATTTTTTTACTTTTTCTTTTTCTAGCTGTTATCTATTGTAGGCGAGAGAGATAAAAGAGAAAGATAAGAGGAAGTAAGGTGTTGGTTAATTCTGGAACGGGACTGCTAATAAGTGCATCTCCCCAAATTACATTTTGATGAACCGTACGTCTGTCAACATGATAATGCGTGGTTGGGAATGCTGTTGAAGCTGCGTCATCGCATTGAGTGATTATTATAAACACGTCTAAAAATTCGAGAACAAAATTGTGGTGGCATTCGTATGTCAATGTTATTTTTACGCTACTCTACAAGTGGGCGTTTTAACGTGTCCAGTCACCTGGTAAATATAGCTAGGTAGAAGCAGTACAAAATAATCTTGCTCCTTCCTCAACATCGGGTGTATGGCCCGCGAGAATTTGAATACTTTTAACACAAGACTTCAATCTCCGAAGTCCAAAATTGAAATCCTATAGCCCTTTTTTATAGGCATCAACATCTCAAAGGACTCGTAGAATTTTCGAATCACCTTCTTATCTCTTATCTGCGCATGCTTCTTGCCATGCGCTGGTTTGCCGATTTTACAAAGGAGGTCCGGAGGCATTTGAACTGCCAGTTATTCAGGGGTATCTAACTCAAAGCCTCATGTCCCTTCGAGCTTCAAGTTACACAATAAAACATGAAATATTTTCACTCCTACACCACATCTCAAACGTTAAACTGTAAACTTTGAACTTTGATCCTCAAAATTCAAAGTCTCACCTTCAAATTTTAAAGTTAAAACTTTCAAATCAAAACTTAAAACTTCCAAAATGAAACGCTTTGAATGATTACTTCGCTAAATGCATATATACTTTTGTGTCTATCATCAAAACACCGGTCCTGAAAAAGAAACTGAAGGATTTCAACAAACGGTCGCAAAGGGCTGTGATAAGTTTAGCTCTTAACGCAGATCCAAACATTGAAATGTTGCTCCTCTTACAAAATTTGAGTTTACGTGCATAACTAACATAATATGCTCCTCCGGAGGTACGATTGTTAAGCTCCAGATCACTAATCATTAAACCTCAGTTGGAACAAATACATTTTTTTTCAACTACCTCAGAAACCCTGCTTTGAAGTGATACACAAGGAAGTGGCTAAATAAAATAACGAAGTTAACATGCTACGGAAGGTGTCTTGAATAAATACTAGGACTTCAAACAGGTCGGTTCAGTCTACAACATCGATAAAGCGAAGGAATTAAAAAAATCGCATTTGAGTGAAAACAAACTAACACACAAGTTTTATATGGTGATCATTGCAAGAAAATATGTTGTCCGTTAATAATTCTTGCAGCTAACATTCACAGTAAAACTTGCCAGAACAGCAAAGTTTAGTCGTACCCCTGCGTGATCATAGCAGTAAATGACAGCAATGAATTCTGACTACAAGAATACATTGTGTTCAAGTTCAGAAAGAATAAGTAGCCTATAAAGTTAAGATATCATCAAGCGAACTGCATAATTTTGTCATATTTCTAGATCGGATGCAAGATATTTCAGATGAGGGTCCCATACTGCTCATGAATGTTCTAAACTTAGATAAGTAACCTAAAATGTTTAGATTACAGTAATAGAATTGCGTATTTTTTCATATATCTAGATCGAATGCAAGAAGTTTAAGGTGAGGCTTCAAAACTGATGATGCATTTGCTAAAGTAAGATGGCATAGGGTAACGTACGCAGCGTCTTTGATAGCTAAAGAAGTGAGAAAGAGGTTACGGCGCAAGAAACAGAGAGTACGATGAGAGTCAGAAATAATCCTGTTAATATAATATTTCCAAGAGAGGTCGTGAGAGAGTTTACGCGAAGATGTTTCTAGCAGGTGCAAGAATCACTGTCAAAATTGCAAATAGAACGAAAGATCTGAAGGTGTCAACCCATGCATTTGAAAACAACGGTTTTAATTTGAATCTATTAAGAAACCTGCTGTTTCCAAACAACAATCACTAATTTTGTCAAAATAAATTTGTAGGTTCCTCGTCCGTGTTAGCTATAAAAGTAAATCACGCGCTTACCGCGAATAGGCGAATGTTCGAAGACAGAGAAAGATTGAAGTTTTTAGTTTTTTTTGGTAGTTAATAGGGGCGATTCTTGATTTGTGGTTCTTAGCATGCATGTATCGGTTAAAAAAATAAATAAGGTGATAAATGTTTTGATTTATGCTAGGACGGACCAAGGAAAATTAAAAAAAGGTTTATAATTTCGCTAAGAGCTGTTCATATGTGACACAGTGGAAAGTTTTTGAAACACCAATAATGATGTCATGAACTTGGGAAACGGCATCGATACAAATATAAATACATAAACCGAAAGCAGTAAGCTGTGTTTTACTTGAGCATTGTTATTTAACCGTGCTCATTCGGGAATTACTTCGCGTGCCAACAACTTTAAAGAAATTGTACACAATCCACAGCAAATCACAAAAGTTAAATGAAGTGGCATAACATACAATATATAAGGACCTATTAAAACTACACGTATAAACTAGTATGGACTTGTAAGAGGTGTTCGCTTTACTGACATTGGGGTCTAAGATACAGTCGTCAAAGAAAAAAGAAAACTTTGCTGAATTGAGTGTAATAGCTAGATTTTCGTGGTTACGCATTCGAAAGTTCCTGAAAAGACCAAGAATGGTGTCAAGAACTTGGGAATTGGTATCAATACCAATATAAACGAATTCACTGAAAGCAGGAAGCAGTCTTTACCATGAGCACTGTTATTCAACCATGTTGATTCGGAAATTACTTAGCGTGCTAACAACGTTTAGAAAAACAAGATTGGTACACGATGCACAGCAAGTCACAAAAGGTAAATGATGTCGCACACCATCAAGACACAAGGAGCTATTAAAATAACATATATAAAATAGTTTGCAATTGTGACAGGCATTATTTGTAATTACAATAAAGCTTAAATAAAGTTCAGCTGTAAAAATACCGTTTGCTGAAATTTAGTATAATAGTTATACTTTCGTGCAATATTTCATCGTACAGATAATTAGAAATAAGTCCCAAATAAAGTGAGCTGAGGTAGAGAAGTTTATGGTACACATTAAAAAAAAAGAATGACAAAGTTTCTATTCGTTTACTGCTGCTGAGGATTCTGAGGAATCTGCTGAGGATTCTGAACTACACTTTCGTAGTCTGTGGGCGGACACGTCTTTTAAAAGCTGTGAGTTTCGTGTTAGTTTATGCTTGATATGACACAAACCCTGAGTTCGCACTCCGCCTTATTGAGAACGGTTTATATACGGGGTGTTCAATTTTACTGCGAACAAATTTATTAAAAAAAATCCGCAAAAAGTACACTATTGCGGTTTGTGTACGTGAGTTATACGACCAGGGCGATAATATATAGGCGAATAGTCTTCCTGACAAGTCGAATAATTAACTGAAATTTCTTAATTAACCTTTAATTATCGAAAATAAAGACATGGTTTATTTTAGAAACTTGCTTAGTATCATCGAAAACCACTAAATCTGCAATTTTAGAACGACTTGAAGCACGTGGGAAACGCCGAGGTGCCCTGTAGTTACCACTCGTGCGGCAGGCGCAAAGCTAGCGGTTGGGAAAGGTGGATAATAATCTAATCATCCGCGTTTCCCCACCGCTAGCTTTGCGACCGCTACACGCGTGGTAACTCTGGTGCACCTCCGCGTTTACTCCGTGCTTCAAGTCGTTCTAAAAATTGATCTAGTGGTTTTCGATGACGCTCAGCAAGTTTCTAATTGAAACCATATATTTATTTTCACTAATTAGAAAGGTATACACTACTTAATCTCAGGTAATTATTCGACTTGTTGGGAAGATTAGCCTCTTATACGATGTCCCCCTTGGTCGTATAGCTCACTTGCACATACCGCATTAGTGTGCTTTTCACGGTTAATTTTGTGTAATAACTCGGTTCAATTAAAATCAAACACCCTGTTTTCTTGACGTTAAGACTCTGGCGATTGCTATTCCAAGTCTTGTTTTAGTTATGCACCTTTACTACGGCTGGTTAAACTTGGCACAAACGTTTGCATCATAGAAGCATTTTTGATTAAACGGTGTGACCTTTCTCTTTAAGGCGTATAAATTTATTTCCCATTCTTTTCACCGAAAGACAATTGTTTACAAGATTGGTTTGAAGCAAAGGCGTTTAAAAGGAGACAACATTTGATACAGCGCTAAATAACACAACCGTCATTTCAGAATCTGTTATCTCTAAGTTAACCATCCAGCATGTCAATTAAGGTGTTTCTAGTCTTTATATTTTCGCTCTACTTTTAGAAAAATCTAGACTTTAAAAATAAGTGAAAGTTAACAACGTATTTGTAATTCTAATATTGACTAATATTATGTGTCTTTAAAAAACGTGAGAAAAGATAAAGCCCAAAAGAACGAATTAGTTTGAACCACTTTTACTGCTGAGTTTCACTGACCAACCTTTAAAATTTTCATTACACTTTAGTGCAAGCTCTACCCTTTCTTGTGTTTTGTTTGGTGGCTCTATCGGGTGTCCACAGTGTATCGTGATCTCTGAACCGCGCAGCATCTTCGATGGCTGGTACTCAATCCCCCTTGTGAAGATTAGCCCTAATTAAACGTTTAATATTAGAGTCTTGGAAACGTCTCTGCGCTTTAAAATAGAGTGCGCTGTCCACTACTGAGGGATAATAAAACCAGGTCAGCAACGAACTTTATATGGGTATCATCACACAGCAGGATGTTTAATGAATGTGCGTTGGTAAAGAGTTTAGCCTTCGGTTCTACGGTCAAAAAGCAATCGGCGTCTAGATTGCTACGTTGGCTGTTTTCCTGCGCGTATGTAGGCGTTGTAAATTGTTTTCCTGTGATGCTCTCATTAACATCGTCACAAAGAAAGCTCCTTCGATGACATTTCCAGAATCAGTCTGTTTCTCTCACCAACAAACAAATGCGCTATCTCTTCCCTCTCTCTCTCTCTCTCCCTTTCTGTCTGGTTTTCGCAGACCGGCGTTTTGCTTGAAAATGAGGTTAACTGAAATTCAAATAATCCAAAAACAAAGAACGCTGGAAGTGCGGAATATACGGGACCTCGCCGATGCGCGGTTTCTTGGAAACGCTGACACGGGTGGGCGCAGCGTGAACTTGGCGGTCCCCGTTTCATCTCGTGTTTGCACAGCTTTTTTTTTTAAATATTTTTGTCTACGCCAGTTACTTGCTCCCGATGCACCTGACTTCTCGCCCCCTCCTATCTTGTTCCTTATTTACGACAAACTCCGAGTACAGTTATGCAGCTGTTGGGAACGAAGACTCTTTCTTATACGTCGTTTCATCTTACGATGGACCGCAGTAGACGCCACGAGCCATCTACACCAATCCAAAGTTACGTGAGTATCACGTGACAATCAGGAAGAGACGTTGGGACCACTGATCTGTGGATGGTTGGCGCTTAACCTCTCTGTCAAGGTTTGTCCCGGAAGTCTGGAGTCCGCTGGGCTTCTGGTATCCACGTTATACGGGCACCCTTAACCGCAGTTAAGTTCCCGTTGATTGCTGTTACACGTCACCACAGTTACCACACTCTGCTCTCAGATAGCTATTTAAGAAGTGAAGAGTGCGCGTGCACAGCTTTGATGGGTGCACAAGATGCTCAAGCGCACGTGCGCTCATAGCTTTGACTGCGCAGCCGGAGGATGATTTCCGCAAGTATTGTGTGGTAACCGTGGTTTAGAGTGATCGCAGTTAAGTGTGCCCGTGTAACAAGGACGTTGGGACGTTCAGTCGATGGTTTGGTCCCCGCTTTCTGGCGTTTCTAAGTGGGCTGTAATGATCCCATTTAACATTAGATCCCTAGAATGAGGCATTTGATAGTGAAACATGCAGACTTTATCTACTAGAATCTCGATGTTTTCAGTTGTTAAATGGCTTCCCGCAAGACTTCTCGGGTCTGCTGTGCTGTTATTGCGCAACCAAATACCACTCCTACCATTAGAAAAAAAAAAAAAAAACGGTTTGGACATTGTTTGGATTAACGCTCGGACGGCTAGGAAAGTCTGTCAAACAATAACTTCCGGGACAAGCCGCTTACTTCCGGTAGCTTCATACCTGTTTGCTCAATGCACCATCCAGCCCCTAGTGGAGATCACAAAGACGACGTGCTGCTGCACGTAGTCGGGTGATACGTTCACACCGCTGGATTGGCTGAGATGGGTCGGATAGAATGTGCTGCGGTCCATCGTTAGGTAAAACGGAGCATAGTGGTGTAATGCCTCGTGTTCTTTTCCCGACCTACGAGCTCCAAAGTGGGGCCGACGGTCCCTTCCCCAATCCTCAGAAAAAAGACCGCGTAACGGCACACTTGTTTCAACAGCTCTGCGTGACGCGAACCGTTTCGAGATGTGCGTATTCGCTTCTTTCCGGGTGAGTTGAAGACTTGGAAACCTAGAGGGCGCTAGGGTACGTAAGGCCGTCCTGGAAACTACTTCCGTGTATTCGTTAATCCCAAGATTTCCGGTCGTTTGGCATTTACCGAGAGAAAAAAATGTGGTCATATATTTAGCCACGGATAGGTAGAGAACAAAATCGACAAAATACTGATCGACTGTCTTTGCAGTGTATTATATTTTATGAAAGTCCTGGTATCATTGGTTATAGCGCAGAGTGGGGTGTAACGACTGCATATTCCCGACCACCGATTCTGATGGTTTCAGTCATTCGAGCTGAAACGGCGCTATTAAACACACGTGGACAGCATGAGTGCGCGAAAGGCAGCAATTTTTTGGGAAGTTCGGTGCTAGACTGAACTATCTATAAGTATATTAAAGAGGCCGATGTTGCCATTGCGCTAACCGTATCCCTCAGAGTGTACGTAGAACGACACTGATGGCACAAACAGTGAGAGCGGAAGTTTAGGGCGCAAACGAGGTGGTGATGGTTGAACATTATTGAGTGAAACTCCGAGACTGGGACGAGAAAGGACGGACATACATCGTCCCAAAAAACGAACATTTCTTCGTTTTTTTTTTCTTTGTAGGATTTCATTACTGTCATTGCAGCTACTTCTGTGGTGGGCAGTGCCCATTCAGGGGCTCCACCGTATCTGCCGTAAAATGCTGTGCTAGTTGGAATAGCTTGCTTTAGCATATTGTGAAATAACGCCGATGTCGTGTTTGCGCTAAATGTCTCGCGCAGTGTACTTATGGAAGGGTTAAAGGGCAGGTCCAGTCAATTCTTTAAGATGAGACCTGTTGCTATATTACCCAAGTATCAAGGAGAATGCAGGGATTGGTGTTCCACGCCCCGCACGTGCTGGCCTTAGCAGTAGTAACAAGTTCTGAAGCAAATACCTAAACAAATGGCATCTTACACGCGCGTTCCTCAACGCTGTTATTTTGGTTATTTACTTCGAATCTTTTACTACGGTAAAGGCGCGCGCGTGTTGCACATGGAACCCCAATCTCTGCCATTTACTTGATGCTTGGGTAATATAGCAATAGGTCTATTGGAAATATGACAGTTTTAAGCTAAAAGCCAGTGTCCCTGAATAACAAGATCCCCCCCCCCCCCCACACACACACAAACATATATATATATATATATATATATATATACAGGAGTGTACATAAAAAAATTTACAGGTATTATTTTCCCACAAAAATAAACTAGGCATCGCTGAACGCTCATTCTCCGCCCAAAGGTAGCGCTAGAGGTCACAACCAGATGCCAAAGTTTCAGCCCGATCCAATACCTTATTCAAAAGTTATAAGCGATTTTCAGAAAATTTCAATGGGAAAACGGAGCCCATTTTTGTCCTTTTTTCGGTTTCTGGCGCCATAGAGCCCCATGTATTCGAAAACTCCGTCGGCCGCCATTTTACCACTGAACTTTTCCGAAAATCACTTATAACTTTTTGGATAAGGTATCGGACCGGGCTAAAACTTTGGCATCTGGTTGTGACCTTTAGCGCTACTGGGTGGAGAATGAGCGTTCAGCATGCCGGTTACCTTTGCGGTAAAAAAAACTGTAAATTTTCTTTAAGACACCTTCTCTCTTATCTATATATATATATATATATATAAAAAACGTAGCGCAGGATGAAGAAAAGAATATATACGGAAGAAAACGCACTTGAGACGGTTGTTGGAGTTTTAAAACATATTATTCGTAAAGCTGGTCGACGTTTCGACCTGAAACAGACCTTTTCGAGACTCTCAAAGGGTCTGTCCCAGGCCGAAACGTCGACCAGCTACGAATAATATGTTTGAGACTCCAACAACCGTCTCAAGTGCGTTTTCTATATATATATATATATATATATATATATATATATATATATATATATATATATATATATATATATATATATATATATATATATATATATATATATATATATATATATAGAAAGAGAGAGAGAGAGAGAGAGAGAGAGAGAGAGAGAGAGAGAGCAATTTTAAGGTGCCCGTTTCCGGCTTGTTCGGCATCACCGTCGGCATCTGTGTAACCACGCGCGTTCCGGGCGTAACCGCGCGTTGCGTTATGGGAAAATTTCCCCGCAAAACTTAGCGGGAAAACTGGCACTAAATTTCCCGCTAAATGTAGCGGAAAATTGTACAATAAATTTAGCGGGGACATTTTTCCGTTAAATATAGAGGTTAAAAATTCCCCTCTAAATTTAGCCGGGAAATTTCCCCGCTAAATTTAGCAGTAACATTTCCCCGCTAAATTTAGTGGAAATATTTCCCCGCTAAAGTTAACGAAAACAATTCCCGCTAAACGGGAAGGGAGCAGGAGAGGAGGACGGGAGGGTATGGAGGGCGAAGAGGGCATATCCTCCCCTCCGTACCCTTCCCTCCTCCTCCTCAAGGACTTCGCTCTAATTCGGTATTACTGAGAATTGTAAATGTCTAATTTGTTTATACTATGTGTTCTTTTATACATATCGCGGCCCAAAGTTTGGTTTTGGGCGTCTATGGATGTGATCATCTCCGTGACGTCACGCGGTACACCCAATCATCCGCAGATCCACCGCTGGCCGCCCGCTAAAGAGCAAGTGGTCGCATCTTTTGAATCGGTTTTAGTGGAGTACCCGGTTTCACTTTGACCTAATATTTCGTCTATGCTCATAATTCGTACCACTAAAGCGATACCAGTCATTCATTTTGGTTTCGTTTTCTTACCGGAGTTGCCACTTAAGAGATTACTTTAAACCGCTGTTGTAGGCGTAACCGAAAAAAAAAAATTCGTTACTCGCTACTCACAAACAAAAGGAACGCGTTACCGTCCTACATTACCTCAAAATAAAAGGAACGGGTTACCGATACTGTTACCGATAAAAAGTAACGCACGCTACTTTTGCGTTACTTTTTAAATTATGAATTAACACGTTTTTCTGTTTTGAGGTTACAGTTATGCATAAGCGCCATACTGTAAACGACTTAATTTTCGCGAAGACCTAACTTTCGCGAATTTCGCGAATCGCCTACAATTCGCGAAAAATAGGTCCCGCTGAACAATGCCGGTAAAATGTAAACACATTGGAATCTATTTTGAGATCGTACCGCGTTGCGAAGTGTAGAACCCGCGAATTATTCCAAAACTTCAGCTTTGACCTAAATTGCGAAATATTGAGCCCGCGAAAAATAACTCGTTTACAGTATATAAAAAAACATATGTTCATGCAGAAAGAACACAATTTCTTTATCTTTTTTACGGTTTCACTGTAATACTCACAAGTAAAAACGCAAAGAAACACGCAAAAAAACTCTCAAAATGTCACATGGCTTAGCTCTTAGAAACACAAAGAAATTTGAAGTGTAATTTCTTTAAGTCTTGGGAAAAAAGTAACGAGTAACGTAACTATACGTTACACGTTACTCGAAATAAGTAACGTAAGTACGTTACCCGTTACTGTTTTTAAAAAGCAACGAATACGTTACTACGTTACCGGAAAAAGTAACGCGGTACCGGTAACGCCGTTGCTTGTGACGCATTACCGCCAACACTGCTTTAAACACCGGTCGGAGTAAAGGGCGATTCACACACTTGCGTGAGTTCAACCGAGTGCGACTGCAACGGCTTTACGGTTGCTATGGCGACGGGGTCTTAAGCCGCTCACAACCGCCCCGTAGCCATGGCAATCCGTAAAAAAGATTAAAGTCGCAAGCCGTTGCAGTCGCACACGGTCGGACTAAAGTCCCTCGTTGCTACTTTTTACACGAATGACGAAGCACATTCCGTAGGAACAAAATGGCATCATTAAGTTCCCTCTTCCGCTGTGCGCCGCCGTTCGCTTCCTAAAATATGCAACGTCACGCAGTCGGCGCTTCAAAGAATGTCGCAACTTGTAGGAACCTCTGAACTAGGAACTTTAGGTCGGACTCCCGCAAGTGTGAGGACCAGATCTTACCTCCATACTTCGCTTCGACCAAAATCCAGGCACAGCCTTCGTTACAGTAATGGTGACCAATCAACGATCGCGAAAAGCGCAACTGTCTAGTGACTTTTCTGTTAATGATTGGTTCAGCAATGATAGAATGCGTACAGAAACATGACGAGCATCATGATGGTGCGCTGTTGACGCCGTTTGATTGGTCCCATCTGCTTGAAACGTCGCTTCCGCCTGGACTCGAGGTGAAACGAGCTATGAAGCCATTCGGGTCTCGATCAGAAGAGCCCAAGCAATCAAAAGAAGGAAACTATGAGACCTCTGCATCGCTTATCACCCGGGCGAAAAATGCTGAGTCACTGAGCTGTGGACGCATGCGCAGCGTCTGATGTGCAGCACAACGAAGCTACAGCGCACGCTCAGTCAGAAGGCGTTCCACAGCCCAGCAGACAAAAGGTGGCAGCGTGCAGAAAGCGATTTTTGCAAAGGTCCATATTCCGTTTCACAGTAAGCTCGAGCGCTGCCGACGCTACGATAGGATTGAGCCAATCAAGCAACGCCAAAAGTGCACCGTCACGGCGTTCCTCGTTTTTGTACGTTTGCTATGTACAGCTATACCCATAGCGCACAAAAAAGTACTTGCATACGCGAATAAATGCGCAGCGCAAGTTCGTCTGCATCTTGTGCAGGAGTTGCGGTGACGTCAGAACGACGCCGAGCTCTGATTGGCTCCGGTTGAATGTTAGTGTGCAGACCTCAGTGCTAACTGCCTTGAGGTCTACCCACTATCCTTCCGATCGGAGCCAATCAGAGCTCGGCGTCGTTCTGACGTCACCACAACTCCTGCAAAAGATGCCGACGAACTTGCGCTCCGCATAGCTACTTTTTATATCTGAAAAGAGGATATTCCAATTTATTATGCCAAATGAAGCCGTTGTTTTCGCGGCACTGATTTTTACCGAATCGGGCAGCGCGGTCATATTCGCGATCATTTAAATTTCGCGCATTCTACGGGCTGGTATTCGCCTCTCTATGGTTCGTTTCAGCTTAAAGAAAAGCTGAAGCGGCTCAGTATTTGAGCCGCCTCGTCTTCATTTGGCCTCCATAATCATATCAATCGAGATTTTTTTTTTTCAGTTCAGTTCGCAGAGGCTGTAGAAAATATTCTTCTAAGAACCGCTAAAGCCTCTCCTTCCCGGAGCGTTACGTCGTCATAAAGGAGTTTTCAGAATGTCCGCTTCCGCGCATCTTCACGCGCGTCATCAAAGATATGCACGAGCACTCTCGCTGTTTTCAAAAAGGACAGAAAGGACGTCGCGACTGGTGTCAATGCGGGAGTATAGGGATTATTCACTGGACGCCATATTTGTGGGTGCTGTTTAGAGCGCATGCTCAGAGCGAGCTCACATCAATAGGCTGCTAAGACCGGCACTCTTGATGGTGCGAAATGCACGTTGCAAAAGAACTGTGGAAGCTCGCCATCAGCACGCGGTCAGCATTCGAGCACATGCAACTATGGCCGCCAGTGAATACTCCCTATTAGCGGCGAGATGTTTTGGTGGCGCCCTCCTATGGTTCCCCCTTGTGACGTCATTACCTTGCGAACAACAAGTTCGATGGTGTTTGTAAATAGCATGGTGGAAGCTTGAGATCATTGCGCTCTCAAAGGAACACTGCCAACACCGTCAAAATTAAAGTTCTTTCATTCCTCTTATTTCCGTCGATGATAAATCCCTTCTCTGACGTCATAGTCAGCGTTCGGCCAATCGTGGAAGGCCGACCACAGCGACGCTTTTGGTCGCGCACGTCGCCAATACCTAAAGCCCCTCTATCCTGGGAAAAGTGGCGCCATTCATTGTTATGGAAATGCTCGAGAGACATGCCGCGCGCCACTTCTGGGAAGAACATGCGCGGAAATCGAGCTCATAGCTGCACTGTACCACCATGATCTTCCCAAGGGCTGCACGTTGCACGTGCCTCGCACATCCACGCACCTTGCGCTACCTTTGAAACATGAAGGGGCTTTAGGTATACCTGGCAAGGTTGCATGCGCACGCGCTGCCCACACGAGCGACACGCGCTTGGCGGCCCAAAGTTCTTTTCATGACGTAACGACTGCTCTGAGGTTTTTTCGTGTTTTATCGTGTTTGGTTACAACATCGAGGTAGAATGACAGTGATACTCAGATTCAAGGGATAAAAATACTCTAAAACTCACCTCTGATTCGCTTTTTTTTTCAAGAACCTTTTTAGTTTTAGGTCCAGGCGGAGCCGACGCTGCGAGCTCTATGGGACCAGTGAAGCAAAGTCAAAGCGCAAGCCACCTGGCCTTTTCTGTTTATGATTGGTTCAGCGATGATAAGAGCACGTACACGAACATGACGAACATCATAATGGTGAGCTTTTGACTGTTCTCTGTTTGGTTCCACAGCTCGTAGCGTCATCTGCGTCTGGACTTAAGCTGAAACAAAGTATAGCCAATGCGGACCGCAAGGTCGTCTGCTTCTTTGCAAGGGTTGCGATGATGTCAGAACGCCGAGCTCTTATTGGTTGATTGAAAAAACAAATAGTGGGTAGACCTCAAGGCGTCTAGCATTGAGGTCTACCCACTATCCTTCTCAATCAAAGCCAATCAGAGCTCGGTGTCGTTCTGACGTCACCGCCACTCCTCTACTATAAGCAGACGACTTGCTCTCCGCATAGTAATTTTGTCGCCCCTGAAGTTCGCGACTCTTATGAATCTCGAAATTCGCGGAAATGAAAGGCTCGCGAACATTATGGGGTTTTACGTGTAAACGGAAAGAGCCGAAGATTGACCTAGCCTCGCTCAAGGTGAGCAGATAGCATGATAGTGACAATCGGTGTAGCGGTAACCTTCTGACAACAATCGTGTTTTTTTAATATATATATCACGGCAGCAGATAGGTTTTACGTTTGACAACGACTAACTGATAATGACTAATATTCGTTCAAATATGTCAAGAAAACACGTCAGTACGACTATACGTCGACCGTGTGGAATGTAACCTGAATCGCCAACCCAATAGTTTTTGGCAGTTCGTCATAGCTGCATTCCTTCGGGCCCAAAACAAGGTGCTTGCGTGATAGGATGGATGACGCTCGTTACTGTTCGTCTTTGAACTTGTCAAATATTTTCGCCTATTTTGGCGGATGTGTCTTCGATGGTCTTCCATCCTTCCCACATAACGACAGTTTATTAGTTAGCTGTCACGACGTTATGCACTCTGTGCGTGGAGATTTTGACAAAACAGCTGATGCAACGAAGAAATCAAAAGTGAAGATTTCTTGTGGTGTTGACGACACATACCGAGCTTTATCATTAAGGCTCATGTCCCACGGCGGCCATCTTGAATGAGTACAAAACTGTTTTTTAATTTATATAAAATTCGAAAAAAACCTACACTCAGAAGTAGCTTTGCTAACGTATTCCCTGTGTTCTTGGGGATCCAGGGGTAAGCTCATTATAATATATAGTTTAACTATTGTATTAGAAAATGAGTAAGTAAAAATTGCTCACACGCTTATCCTTTTTACTTTACAATATTGATGTTTAGAGGTGGGATACTTTTACATCGGGCACTCAGTATTATAGTAAGGAAGGTGACGAGCAAGAGCTTCTTCTGAAAATGTTGTTTGAAAATATGTTCGAAGAATAACGTATTTGTAACATAAAATATTTTATATTCAGCGTGCCCTCCCCCAGAGGGGGAGGCACGTTGAATTTTTTCGAGGTGATTGTCGACGGAGACCCACTCACCAAGACCGCTTGACTCTGTTCTCCATCGTCTTAGTTTTCAACTCGACGTAGCACACACACTTAGACCGCATACCACCAATACGGGTACGGCGTCGGAACACCGAGCTCTTGGTCTGAATGATGAGTGGGTAGACACAGAGCTGTCACTATTGTCACTCTTCAATCTTCGGACGCGCTCGAACACCGAAGGCCAGCGGCCGGTGTTTGGCGGTCGCGATCGAACAGCGAGTAGAGAAAAGGCAGCAACCTTTGCGTCTACATACTTATCATTTCAACCAGAGCTCAGTATTTCCGACAGCCCGCGCGCGCTCACATCTCCTCCTCTCCCGCATTTTATATCCCTATAGAAGTCCCAAATTTACGGGTGTGGTCAAATCACTTAAGAAGTTGAAGAGTTCCTTATAAGGTGTTTACGGCTTGATCGATAGAGAGATTGAGCTGTAGAGCTTCGTTGCTCAAACGCAGACACAAACATGACTAACTTTATGTGTTTTTTTAAGTCACGTGTTAGAGACTATTGCGTTGTAGATACTGCCGGAGGTTTTTAAACATCCGTTAGCCGAAGTACTCTTTTAGCGAAAGAGTAATCTTCGTTACCCGCGCGGCAAGAGTACACCCTGCGACACTTAGCGCGAACAAGCCGTCGCTGGTTTTCTCTGGCTTTCTCTCAGCAATTGAAGGTCTGTCATCAAAACTACCCTAGTGGCGGTAAGTGCACACTAGGGTTACTAACCTAAGTGGTAAAGCGCGATGCACCCCAGTACCCTTTCGAAATTAACTTGGAAGAAGCGACAAAGTCGTGTTTTCGCTAACAGTGTGGCGCTGCGTACATGTTGGTTTCAAACGTGAACCCAAATAGTGCTTGTGGGAGATCGGTGGCCGAGTCTGTAAACGAACCTCAGCTCAGAAGCACGAGGAATCGAAAGCTCACGCTGCGGAACCCAGGGATCCTGGCTTCGATACCCACCCTCAGCCAATTTCGATCTGGAGGAACATCACAGACCAGCGTGCGGTCCTGTATCACTACTGCTTGGTGCACTTTGAAAATGCTCAATGCTATCTGGGGCACTGCACCGGCTAAATATCTCATATACAGCGGAGACAACAGACGCCCGCTTGGGCTGCCTAACTTCCCTCCGTCGGAACATTAGTGCTTGCAACGAAATTGCTTTTAATAGTGTTTGCGTTTAGGATATGATAACACCAATTCATTTCACGTAGTTGTTTCACCCCCCCGCTCCCCCACCAGTAAATAAATATGGCGCAACGACCAGTGTGGGTCAGTTTCGCGCGCGCTATGATGCCCTTGATATAGGCGCCAGAGGAATTCCAGAACCGAGGGTACGCGACCTCGGGATTCGTTCCGACTTGCATTGTTGTTGCCCCCCTCCCCAGAAAAGGCGAACGATTTCTTAGTGCATTTTTATGCGCCTCGGAGGAAGCGCAGGGGTTCATGAAACGCTGCGAGTAAAGCAAGTTGCGCAGCTTTCCGCATTTCGGGACACCACGCAGTCGGTCGGGCCACGATGCAGGACCATTAGAAGGCGCGAGTACAAAACAACGATTAAGACGCGCGAGCGACAACATAAAAAAGAAAACAAAAATAACCCGAAACCAAGCAAAAACAACAACGGGGAAGGCGAGGAGGTCGGCGTAAGATGAAGGGATGAAGCGACTGAAGGACAGAGAGGGCGGGGAGAAAGAGAGAGAGAGAGAAAGAGACAAATAGGTGCATTTTTTCCGTTTTTCTTTTCGCCTTCGGCCAACACCTCCAGGACAACAACGCCGTATTGCTAAATTTTCTGCGCCACCCAATAGAAGGCCGCCGCCGGGCACCGACTGGAAACAAGTGCTGCGTCAGTGTTCGGTTGAAGCTCGTCTTCTAGTCACTGATAATACTACAGTAGTCTCAGCCGAGCGCTGACTTAACATTCTTGTTCTATCTGCGCCCCATGTTGTCCCTTGCCGATAATTCGGGACTATGGCTTTGTCATCTATACTCGTTGCCACATTAAGCAAACAACGGAAGTTTTGCGCATTACTCATGCGCTGCGCGAAGTAGTTCTTACGATATTTGGTAGCTGAAGTAAGAAACGATGCTTTTGGCGTATGAAATGCGTACGTCTTGATAACAATAAAAACATGAAGCTTATCTAGGATGCACTTAGATTTACGTGGGATGATAGGATGCACCTAGACATATATATACGATGCACCTACATATATCTTATTTATATAGATGAACGGGAAAATTAGTAACGTTCCTCGAGGAGCCGGACTACTTTTACTACGGTTCTTGAGGTGAACACGAGTATAGGAGATTCTGCTTCAGCTGTTTCTTCAGCTCGAGTGGGAAAGAGAAGACTTGTGAAAAGATAAAATAAACTTTCATTCGGCGCCCAGCCCGTAGTATGAACGACGACAGCCCTCGTGACAGAGTCGTACGTTGTCGCTTCTCGTTTGGAAAGTGTGAAGCCAAATGTGTATTATTGACCCGGAAGTTAATAGAGCCTGCAATCGTTAAAACAACTTGCTGTATAAAACAACAATAAAAAACACGCAATATGTAGAAAAAAAAGAAAGCTTCCTCGATACGTTAAGACGTTTCCAGAACATACTTTGATATTCCACCCTGAAGAAACGTTGTACCTTAGAAGGGTCGTTTAAGGTGCACTGGGACACTTGTTTAACAAAACTCGCTGAGCAAGTGTGGCACAATGTAACTTGCGGAGGGCGTTTTCGCGATCCTTCTTGAACACGCTGTCCCCCGAAACGCTGTACTTTATTGATGCGCAGCAGTTCCAGCTATTATTACGGCGAGCAATGTTATTGTAACTATGTCAGAGCAATGCGCAATTATATCCTGGTAAAAATAAAATTAAATCAGACAAAAAAAGAAAAACGACCGCAAGCACAGCATGAGGAACAAACGATGTGACACAAAACATCGTACAAATTGTAACAACAGTTTGGCGAAGCAGGACAGCCAGTGACAAACAAACAGCACGAACACGTTCGCCCGACTGCAGACACACAGTCCGGTTCTTTCTACGCCAAAGCCGCAGTCAGGCTACCCATACATCATACAAAAGACACGGAGTTTCTCCGCAGACATGACGAGAGAGAGATATCTGCGGACACGCGTCAGGCATGTTCCAAGCATGTTTGCTTCATACATGGCATGTTTCGAACATGTCGTGCAGACGATATTTTGTATGACCAATGTAGCAGGACCACCGTACAATTAAAAAAAAAGAACACGGCTAGAGACAGTGTTGGCAGACTGTCTTTTGTATGATATATTTGCAGTGTGATCGTGGCTTAAAGCGCACCAGGAAGCTGCCAAATGGTGACAGCGGAGCCTGGACGCGCAGGAGTAAAGTTTGATAAGCTTGATGTATTTTCGTCATTGTCGTATTTCTTATTTCCTCTGTACGAATAGAGGTGTCGGTGAACCTTGAACGACCATTGTATATTAACTGCAAGCAAAACGAGGAAGAGAGTTTGTGGATCGGACAGAGAACGAGAAGCAAAGAAGCACCGCAAGTGTGGTTACATCCGTAAACAGCCTACTTTGTAGGGTAAAGATACTGTCGTTTTGTATCTCTCTCGAAACGTGCGAAACGTCTACCTTACGGCGACCAGGGAGATCAAACGCGAGAAACAGAGACAAAGAGCTAAAGGAAGAGAAACAATGGAAAGGGTAAGAAATGAGACAGCAACTTATACCCGCACGAAAAATAGTCCCCACCTCACGAACGACACTTTCTCACGTTTCAGCAGAGACCAGCGGCAAACATATTCGCGCAATAAAAATAAAAAAAAAACAAGTAACAAACGAAAGATAGTATGAAAGCAGACAGTGAAAGAGATAAATATAAACAAGCGAGACACAAAGCAAGAAAAAAGTTATAATAAAGCAGAAAAAAAAACGATGCACGGACGGCAGCGGGCGTAAAGAACCACTTGTTTCGTTGTGTGTTCGTAGGCTCGTGCTCACCGCGATGGCTTCTTCGAACGCATTCGCTCGGTGCGTGTAGCTACGCCGCCTCCCCTCATCCGTCGTAATCCGTGACCCTTCGTGGTGCCGACAGTCCCGCCACATGGCGTCCTCGCTTGTTCACCTTCCGCTCGCGACCACACTGCGAAGAGGATGTAGGTATTATTGTTGTTGTTGATGTGCCACGTGAATGAGAAAGCCATCTTACTTTTTTCCACTTGTCTACCGTCTGCGACAACCTGCCGAGGAGCGTGTTCAGCGAATGACGGCGACAAAACAAAATAGTGCGGCTCGAAGACGACAACTGAGCACCAAGGACGACGAATGGGAAATTTTGCAAACGTTCATGCCCTCGTGTTGATTCAACGCATGAGCCGAACCGCTTTTTAGTTATTGTCATTCGCTTGACGCACCCTGTAGATCGGAGTTCTTAATATACGGCGAGGTTCGCAGGAGAAAAACAGCGAAATTACATTTAAATTTATTCTAACATCTCTGCTCACTCCATTTTTGTTCTCCTTTCGCCCGAACCGAAAAGAAAGATGCCCACGACCGTTTACATGGCGGAAATGAATTGTGGATTTAATCCCGACGAGTCTGAGAAACTCGTCGTGGTTTTAATCATGAAGCTTCCACCAAAATCCTTCGTAGTTTTGACGATGAGTGGGCAAAGCAAATGATGGTTTGAACGACGATGCGCTAAGAAAACACAGAGTGATTCCTGTAAAGCGTCTTGCGGAATCCTAGTTTTTAATTGCACCTATCATTCTAAAGTAGAGCTGTTGTTTCCCTCCAGTCCCTCTTCCATCTCCGCATGCCATATTAGGAAAATAAATTCAGAATCAATTTCCTGAACACACAAACTCAACATTCTTAGAACGCGGTTGTCCACCGTATATGTATAGAGTGTACCGACTATGGAGTGTAGCGAGAATACATTCTGGAGTCGGTGACAATTTAAGAATGGCAATAGACGCTCTCCTCTCGAGCTTGAGCTTTCTGCCTTTGCTAACAATTTGTCGCACTTGCAGCCAACGGCTTGCGGAAGGAACCACGCGCGTGCTGAAGGTAGAGCTTCTACTGCGTTGTTAGCCTGTTGCCAACTTTATATCACGAACGGAGGTACCAATTGCAGAAGGCCGCCAGGTGGTAAACAAAACAGATCGATGCTTGCTTATGAATCGGCACAATCCCTCAAACCACCCTCCCCTTAAGAACAAGACCGCAATCATGGCGCATATGCCACGATCGAACCACACGTCGTGTTCTTTCTCGTTTGGAACGAGAGCCTCGCGAAAACTGTCACGCTCCCGTGAAGGCCCGCCCCGAAACAGTCTCATCATCGCCGCCCTTCTATCCGGCACGAGACGTCAGCGGAGGAAACAGATTTCCGACGACAGCTCGACGACATTAATAAAAAGGCGTCGTTAGGCGAGTATCCGCGTCCGTCGGCTCGTCGCCGCCCGGTCGTCGTCTCAGCGCCTAGAGCTACTGCCGCCGACGTCGCCTCCGCTGCCGTCGCCGATATATGTCTCAATAACTCGTCAACGCCGAGCGACAGATATCCGGAAAAACACGTGTGCCACGCATCTCCGACGAACGGCACGCGCATACACGTATAGATTCACCCAGAAAAAGAAGAACTTGATATAAATGGAGCATCGTTGATATAACCTCGAGACAGATGTGCGAGATGCGTACGTCTAGAACCGCTCATTACGACGGGAACGGTACGAATCATTCCACGCTCTTTTTTCTCTCTTATCTCCTTTTTTTTTCTTGCTTTCTCGCACGTTCTTTTTAAGATGAATCATCGATTCTTTTTCTTACGACACCTTTCTCGTTGTCTAAAACACAGGCCCATGTACCCATATTTATATAAATATCAATATTATCTCTCTTCATTCTACACAAGGAATCACCGTCGGCATTGCGTGAGAGCCAGAACGATCATTTCTCGCTTGTTTTCCCTCTTTTTGTTCTCGTTTTTAGCAGTGATGTTGTGCACAGATGATGCCTATGTGCGGTGAAATATAGAAAAAAAAACCATAAATATAAAGATGCAGATAGAGTAAACGGGAAAGACATTAGTGGTATGAAAAAGCAAAGGCGAGAAACAGAGATAAATTTATGGATAAAACAATTTTGACAACCAAACAGTATTGAAAGAACCGACACACATTCACTACGCTCGTTGGAATGACCCGCTGCAGGATTGAAGTACGTAAGATGTTATCAACCTCGATAGTTTTCCGACCTTTCAGAACGAGATGCGGACCAAATGAGGGGCGAGGAGGATGGGCAGAGGTACACCCCCTAGGTGTACCAAGGTCCAAGGCCGCCAGTATTGGAGTTTACCTCGTCACTTATACTTGAGGCGAGCGCCGGGCACAAATTGTACGCGGGCATTGCGTCGACGTTCGGCGGGAACTTATCTTCGCACTGACTGAACACGCGTCCTAGCGGAAGGATGACACGGAGCTCGTGGTCAGTCTATGCCCCGAGCTCTGAGCATGTCCCGAGCGAGGGAGGAAGCTTGGCATCCAATGGTGTTGCGGTATTCGCCGTTAAGAACGCCGATGAACGAATCACTAAGCAAGAAGCGTGCCCATAATAATCAATGCCCCGAGTTTCTCGAGCTCCGGGTGACTCAAGGAGATGTTGGCGTGGCACACCTTTCTGCAGCTTTGCCGTCGCTTGCTCAGTACGGTTAAGAGAAGCAGAGGAAACCCGCTCATCATGTTTTTTTCCTCACGGACCGGGTGACGTGACGGTGACGTTAGAGGTTCATTATTACGTCACGTTGTAACGCTCGCTCTAGAGCACATAGAGGGGTGAGCACGTTGGAAGCGCAGCAGGAGAGTTGATTGCAGCCATACTTACATTTTTTTCCCTAGTTTTCAGAATTATACTTTATTACGTTGTGCAGCTTTAATTCGTCACTCGCGGAAAAATAAAACGTTATGTGACCCATCTTTGAATGTGCCTCCAGGAATGGGACCCTGGTGTAGCTGCAAATGTTGACTAATTACTAAAGAGAATGCAAACTATGCCTCGCAAATAGAAAAAGAAAAACAATTAAAAATAAACGTTTATGGTACGCTACCACAGGATAAAGCAAAACTCGAATTTCTCCGAACAAATGTACAGCGATAATAACTTGTTTTCTTCTTTTTTCACTCATTACTAAGCGGCAAATTTAACATATACTAATTCTCAGTATTTAAAGACATAACTGATCCGAACTACGCGAAATTTGACCAGTAGGGTGATATTTCCAAATTTTTGTACCACAGACTCTTTTGAGTTTCCTATCTGAACTTTTAAAGAAAGCAAATAATCTTAAAAGTGCGTGTCGATTCGTGATCAGTCGTATCATGCTTAGAAATATTGGAAGAATGCATATCCAAAAGTTTACGATGTGCTTCCTATTGCATTATTGTTGTTGTCATTTTAATTTTACTACACCTGGGGGCAAAGTTTTCTGGCACTTACGAGAAGAGGAAGAGAGCGCGCAAAACTTTAATCGGCGCTCAGTCTTGGAGACGGCACGCGTGCCCGTATCTTTGACTGTATTGCCCCAGAAATCGCGTAGACCCAGAGTATAGTGGGCAGATCCCACATTTAATTTTAGCTAATTAAGTATTACTTCTTGATAACATTTTTGTATAAACACTTTTACCAGATCCTCCAGAACCCCTAGGTGTTTATAAATTAATAAAAAAAAAAAGAAAAGCTGTAAGAGCTTGTTGACGCCGGTACTAAACTTGCTGAGCCCCTTTTACTGAGTTCTGATACCAGAATGAATTTTTTTACCTATATGACCGCCTTAACACTTGCGAATTAAAGTTATCCCACAAATGATCATGGATTACTCACAGAAGATGAACGTTTGTGTGGCTTTGACGCACCGCTACACGGTAACATTGAAAACATCGGTTTTGTGCGATGCAGCGCAAATTGTTACACAGTAAGTGTTCACAGAGCATTAGATCATGCTGGAGTCTATGTGCAACTGTAGAGTAGGCGACGCGACCCAACGGAAAAGACTTGAGAGGAGAGGAGCGGAAAGCTACGGCCTGTTCCAGTGTACAGCGAAAACTCGCGCGACCTGGCGGCCGAAACGTGAGATAGAGAAAACAGGAGGACATGAACGACTTGGGAGATGTAAATAGACTTATCTCCCTCCGCGAAGCCCGCCCACAGGTAACGTGGAGCCCGCATCGCGTTTCGCCAAAATGACGCTAACAAAGTTCGTCTTTGGTGCAACGCTTGTCGGCCGTGCCGTGAAGCCGCATCAGCACGCCGGCTACTCCGGGACGATACTATTTATTCATAGTTCCTTTCTAGAAAAAAAAAAGAAAAGCAGCGCATTTAAAAGTTGTCTGTTATTTTAGGGCTTGGTTGAGTGCGTTTTAAAGGCTTGGTTGAAGTAAGTTTCTTTTCCTATCCTGACATTAACCCGACCGGATAGATTTCTGTCCCAAATGAAGACGTTAACGTTTTTTCGCCTCGGTTTTGAAGAGGAGACAGGGCAGCTAGCGAAGCGGTATGTCGACGTTATTTTCGCATTTAAACCTTCAAAGCTCATCTTATCAATACGAAATAACAAAAAAAACCGCCGTCATCGAAAAGTTGTTGTCCCTCCGGGATAAAAATAGTGATCACTGAAGTAACGTCGAGATGCTTTTTAATGGTTCAGTTGGAGTTTGATTTTTTAACCTCTAAGATAAATAAAATATGTAACATTTAGGCCATGAAGCGCCTTTTGAATCCATGTCACAGTTTGCACAATACCTGTGCTTTTGACGTTTCGAACACCCTTTGAATCAATTCGCCAAGCATGCAATCAGCGAGCAGCGAGCAGGTTCAGGCAGATGTGGTAGGCTTGCAATTGCACGTGTTTCCTATCTCCAACGGAAGCATAGCGGCAAACAGATTCTCTGCTTGCAACCGTGTATAAACCATTCCAGAACAAAGCCTCTGGCCGATGAATCCTTCAGTGTTCGTGCAAACGCCGCGAGCCTTTTGTCGCTTTTCAAAGCAACGAATCCACGCTTGTGCTTGGCTGTGACTTTTTTTGTAAACATTGCATGGTGTATACTCGGCGTCAATTGTTTCGTGTGGCGCTGTCAAGTCTAGCGGAAAGCTACTTGCGCCAGCGCATGGCTTCGCTCGGCGTCTCCTTCGCACAAAAGCATGGGCATATGAGGCGCCATGGAGTGAATAAAATGTACGCTAGAGGTTCAACTGGCGCTAGTGTCTATGCGACTTCCGGGAGGCAAATTGAAGCAGACAGCAATCAGTCTACTTTTGCGGTGCTCCTGTGCGTTCCCATGGGAAAACGCGCGTGCATTTTGTCTCTTCGCCGGAAAATGACATGGAACACTTTTGTTATTTGGGTCATACCTGAATATTATGTAACTTTATTTAACATTGTAAAAGTGTAATTACTTTACTTGTCGCATTTTTCTTCATCAGTGAACGATGTTTAATTTCGATATATTTCAGTCACAAACCTGTGTTCCACAGCAGGTGTGTTAAAAAGAGCTACGATTCTAAGCAAAATAACAATCGATCTCTACCAGCTCGTGATTGAACCTGACGTCCCGTTTGTTTTTGACTGCAATACGTCGTGGGTTGAGACCGAAGCCAGCGTATAAGCCTCATTCAGAGAATCGGCACTCCATTTTCCAATCGTCTTGATGGCGCCGCCATTTTGGTGCTTAGTGCAGAACGGGTTGGAAACGGCAGTCGTTTGAATTCAACAATGGGATTTTCTGAGCCTTGAATGCGGCATCCAGAAGCTCAGAAAAAATCGTTTTCCACTGTCGCGAACCGTTTTAACCTTTAACATCTCTGGAGAACGGAAAAGCGTTTCTCGCGATTTCAGATAAAACTTCGGATAACTGGCAACGATGATTTGAAGCAGACTTGTACGGTACTCGTTTGAAGTAATCAAATTACATGTAATCGATAACTTTTGGGACTAATTTGTAACAATTCGATCTCTTTTATTAGAACGTATTCACAAAGGTATTTTGATTACTTTTTAAAGTACTACAAGTACTTGTAACCGTTGCTATTTTTTTCTCTCCTTTGTTTCTACAAGCCTTTCTACCAAGGAATCCTCAAACCAAGTCTCCGACAGAAAGAGTGGCCTACCAGAATCGGTATATTAAGCTGAGTAGCTTGTAATTCAGTGCTACTCATTAAACAACGTACAGTGCAAAATCCCGTTTTCAAACCGACAAAAATATGTCGATTTGGAAATCTCATGTAATCGGAGAATTGTTGCTTTTCCAACTAACGGTTAATCACTTTTCCTGTCAAGTGCTTTGAGGCAAAGCGCCGGTCTACGGATCCCCAGGTTGCGGGTTCGAATCCCAGCCGTGGTGTCCGCAATCTGACGGAGGGTTATTGCGGAAAAGGCGCGGTGTAACCGAGCATTCGGTTGCATGTCAAAAGATCCCCAGGTGGTTGAAATAAATCCTCCGTCCTCCGCTGGGGCATGCCAGATGCCCCGGCGTTGGTATGGTACGTAAAACCCCCAACTGTGACTTTCACTTTTTTCGAGTGACGTGTACAAAGACTGATTTTTAACATCTAGGGATCTGAAGTGTCCCTACACTGAAGCGCAGCTTCTATTCGGTGACTCTTGTTCAGCTTTGTGGTGTCTTTCGTCATATTTTATATGACTTATGGACGTTGTTTGAGCTCATGGAAATCTGTCAGCACAACTCCGGACAACTTTCTGTGGACTTTCCGAAGAAGGGAAGCGCGCTCTCAAGCAAGCGCTCCCGCACCTTTCACTCTATGGTAGCTGTTTTTACGCCGGCGGCGCGACGATCTACGACAGAACAGCTGTCTACCGTATTTCCCTCCCCTGCTGCACCCCTAAAGGAAAAATTTCTTTAGGGATTTTTCTGGATGGCGGCGGATATCGGAAGGACAAAAATAAATATTTTGTAAACAGACCGATCAGAGTCTTGGTCTAAGCACCGCTGTTCAAGTGCGCCATGACAGCGAGCTGCAGTTGACAGAAACAAAATTTTAGAAGAAAGGCAACAACAAAAATCGGCGATAAAGTATGTAATAATAATAATTGAAAAAAAAATCGAGAATAACATAAACTGAAGTTAGGCAGGTTTAAGCCTAATCAGCTCTTTGCATTGGTGTGTGGGCGATTCGATAATTTATACTCATTCCGAATCAGTAAACCCTTGAATTAATATGAGGATTAACCCGCAAAGTGTGGGACGACTGACGTGCGGATTATAATCACACTGATGCCCGGGTACAAAGACATTCAATTTAAGAACCCCATAAGAGAAGAAAAAAAAAAGAAGAAAACATGACGATGATAATTTTATTTCTCAAAGCTATCGACGCGAATCGAGTCGTTCCTAAATAATTAATACGTATCACTCTGTATTTTTTCACAGATTAATAGGCAATCATTAAAAATAAATGAATGAAACACAAAAAATACTACGAGGAGAAAGATTAGCGCTTCTTCAATTTATTGATAACGCTTTTAGCGTCTTAAAGAATGGACGGATTCTACCGTCGCCGAGGATTAGTGAGCTCTCTCACGCGGGTGGTCCGGCGCCGCAGTAATAGAAAATCGACAAATTCCGCTAAGCCCAGCTCGAGCTTTATAGCACTCGCGCTGCAAACGTAGTTGGTTATGAAGGTGAACTTTGGCTGCAAAAATTTGCGAGGGGGGATGCACGCTATTTAGAAATCAGTTCGAAGAATCCGGATGAGATACAAAGTTGTGACACGGATTTGATTTAAGGTTCTTTCGTAGTCTCTAGCAAAAAAGCATGTTTTAAGGACTGTTTCTGCACCATAAAGAAGCAACCAAAAGGGGCTAGTTCATATAACGGTAGAAAAATGCTTTCTAGCTAACGTATAGTAGCCTTCAGCAACGCAGCTTCATCACGCAAAAATACTCAGCATCGGTGTATGCCGTAAGGAAGACAGAAGCTCAGTTTTGTTTAGGAGAGCATAAAGCTTTACCCCTCGTTTGAGGTGGAGACACCAGCAGATTCACTATTTGTGCTACACGTCGAGATGCGATTAAGGGTCAGTCTTTCCTTAGACGCAACCATACGCAATTTTGTGTTTTCTAAGGAATCGGGCTAGATAGGTTATTCACTTTTCACCGTGTTTAAGGTAGTTGTTTACACGGAATTTCGAGAACAAGTTCCTATTTACCGTCTGCTGAAGAAGAAATCTTTGTTGATGGTGTAAACTGGACGTTCCTGGGGCGGTGCGTATGCACCCCTTCGTCACGCGCTCAGAATCTGGAAAGTAAATTATGGCGTGCGAGTGAACACATTCAACTACCTTAATGAAAATGGCGTGACTATTTGTCACTAACATTTTAAGAACAGGAGGGAAGAGCTTTTGTGGGTCATGCCCCTTGCTTGACTATTGACTTACAGTCTTGTTACTCACTCCGCATGGGGCAATACTGTTCTGGTCACAAGGACCGATAAAATTTGTCCCAAGGAGAAACTTGAAACGACATAAAGGCGAAATTATTTAAATAGGAGAACACTGCATTAATGTAGTTGTCAAATATGATCGTTGAAGCGTCTCTGCCGTTCATTTAACGCGAACGTGACGTTTATCGAGCATCAACAAACCGTCAGTGTTGCCCACTTGTAATTAAGCAACGCGAAGCGCGAATTTTGTTTTATCAAGGTTTTGTATTCACTGAAATCTTCTTATACAAAGAATTGATATATTTGTCACTGTATTTATGTTATTGTATGCTTTACCAGGTTACATTGGTCTGCAATGCATCCTATATTATTTTAAGCTACAGTACGTGGATCAATTCTACCGGCCGAGGGTCTATGTCATCGCAGCCTTTGCGGTTAAGTGTGTTATGTCTGATTCCCATTGTGCGATTTTACTTGCAATTTTGTAGTTGCGACGTCGCTCGTGCGGCAATAAAAATGCGTGGAGAAAGCTGCGGTGCTCAACGTCACAGTTGCGAAATCGGAAGCAAAATCACCCCACGTGAGTCAGGCTTTAGGCAGAAAATCTAGTTTCGGTTCTTAGAATTGTTTTAATTTTTTCTGAAGGGATTTACGCATTTGTATCGGTTGCGGTGTTAGGTCTAGTTCGATGAACAGTGGGGCGCGTACTTTTGGGAAAGCTCTGGCCTTGTCTTCTCTAAGGATTGCTACCACAGTTTTCATGCTTAGCCCTAGCAGATACTTCGCCTCAAGCTTGGGGTTATTTTGTTCTCCCGTTTAGACGCTCTTAAATAAGCGACGAGATAATTTTTGAACTTCTACAAATAGGAACCCGCAATATACCTTGATGGATTGTGAGAAAAATAAGAGGGAGCCATTGCACTTTTGGTGCGTTAATTGCTAATTTTATGAACGCATGGCTTTCGTTTCCCGCCTAACCAGCGAAACGAATGGCCACGTCAGTCCTGACAGCGTATGGGTGTTGGCTTGTGCGCCAGAAGCACTACGGCGCCCGCTCCTCTCACTCGTGGTTGAAACGCAAGAACTAATGTGGGTTAAAGGCTGGAGCCTCTATGCGCAAAATAAACGAAAGTTTAAAGAATTTGGAACATGAAAAAATAATTCACCTTCATTTTCCAAAAAAAGCAAGTCACGTGTTGCTATCTTTTAAATTTAACTTGCAAGTATGCACCTAACGAAATTATATTTCGATTTAGAAAGCGTGATACACTCGCCGGCAACACTGTTTATACACGCGGGCTGTGCACCGGACATTGTAGGAGTTCGGCAATTTCCGTCAAACTCAAGTACTCGGCGATGGGCTGATCGTGAGAGAGCGAAAAACGAGTGACGCTGTGCTTGCATCCAATACGTGAGCTGAATTCAGTTGACGTGATTGGCCATTGGAGACGCATCGCAGTAAAAAGTCGAAAATCTTTCGGGATGTAACAAAAAAGAAACGCTACGCTATTATGTTTAAAATTTCACATTTCACCGCGAAAATCACATATACGACTCCCTTCCCTCGTATGCAAGCTTTACTGCGCATAACTCAATTGACTCCATAAGTGTGGCGTCATGGGTCCAAACAAACCGTTGCTAGGGTCGTTGTTATGGACGAATACATGTGGCTCGGTTTCGCTACGAAAACCCGACCATTCAAAAATCAGGAGTAGGATTTAAACTTATAAAAATCACAGATATAGAAAGCTTGAATGTCATATATGTTTCAACAGAAGTGTGCCGGTAACCGCTCGTTTCTGAAATATTTATGACTGCAACTTCCGGTCCTCAAGATGCCTGCGCTGCAGACGACGAATGCAAGAAGTATGCCGTCTGCCGCACGCCGGCCGGCCAAGTGGGGCCGTCGTTTGCATCGTGTGAATAAAGACGATATTCTGACATCGCATTTGTTTGAAATATAATGAGTTTCATACACTTTTAAGATTTCATTGTGGGGTGCGATGTAAAATATGGTTCACCGAAAGTCCGGGCGTCGATCGAGACGATAGTCTGCTAAAAGATCGCATTGCACCCGCGAGAAAAGCACTTCAGGCGAACGGTTGAAATCCCAAATTTTGTTTGCGGACTCGCGCTATGCGAGGGTGCTTCGTATACCTGGTTGTAACCATCGCGTGGAGAGTGATTCTTGCAGTTTCTTCAGATTTCCGCAAGACCCCAAAGCGCGAAAGAACTGGATAAAAAAAATCAGCAGAACCCATCCTTTGGGAATGATTATCTACGTTAATGCGAATAGCATCAAACGGTGCGGAGTTATGCGCGTTCGTCAGGTGGCCGGCACACTCTAGATACGCCAGCCCACTCTTGAGGCGATTCTAAATTTGTTGACACTTTCACAGCCCTGCGCACGATCTCCGCAGCCCAGCGCGTGCGTTTGTGTCACTTAAGCCCGGTTCACACAGTTGCGTTTGACTGCGTTTGACTGCGTTGCGGCAGCGAGACAGCAGGACATCCCTGCTGCTTATATCGCGTGCCAAGAAGATTCCTTGAATTGGATTCCACGCTTCATACGAAGCACAGATGTGCCGGTGACTCGCTTTTGGTTCTCGCCGCAACGCAGTCAAACGCACTCAAACGCAAGTGTCTGAACCGGCCTTTAGAGAAGGCGAGCAAAGCACGCGCCATACGCACAAACACTCAACATGGTACCGACCAGACTTTCTGGCGTCTCAGCTAGTCTCAACCAACGGGAGAGGGTGAGCACGGCCGCTAGCTCACCCTCTCCCGCGCTCGGGAGAGGGTGATGTAGCGGCCGTGCTCAGCCTCACGAGAGCGGAATGAGCCCTCGTGCATGGAACGCGCGCGCACCGGTAGCTGTGACAGCGCTGTAAAGCACGTCCTATGGTAAAGATATAAACAACCGTTTAGAGTGCGTTGAATGACTGCCCTCATAGCTCTGTGGTTAGCGCGTCTGCCTGCTGATCAAAGGGTCAACGATTCGAATCCCAGCCGGCGCCGGTCTTTTTTATTTATTTATCGACCCGCGGCGTAAGAGGTTAGATAGCCAGAAAGATACATAGATAGACGAAAAGTGCGTGAAGTATCCAAAGAATGCTATTCGCATTAAAACATAAGGTGAGTCTATTACAGACTGTACTCGCATCGCGGGTTCGATGAAGATCTTCACCAAAAGAGCACATCCACGGAATTTGATGTATACCAAGGGGAAAAAAAAAGCAAAATACTGCGAAATCGCGATAGAAATGCAATTCTTTAATAGCCTGACAACCACAATAATAAAATAATAATAACAAACGACTTACCTCGACGGCGTACGATTTGTTTCTCATGGTGGCCTGCACTACGCCGGTAATGCACTTCAGGTCGTCGTCTTAACTGATCTGCGTGACGTGGTTTAATTTTACTGCATTTTCACCCCTCGTAACTAAGCTGGGTTGTTCACAGGAAAAAAAAAACGCACATTGCAGAGGCCTCTACGGCCACAGCAATCCACTTGTTTTTGTCGCTGGTTCACCGACGCATTTCAATGAAGACGCCCGCTGCAACGGAGGCCAGCAAATCTATCGTGTCGTCTGCTACCAAAGCAAAGCGGAGTGTAAGACTTCAGAAATGGCTTTCATCGTTGCGATATGACACTTAGACGACAAGAAGATATTCATAATTAGATATCAAGAAGTTAGGTTGCTTACAAAAAATTATTTACTTACTTGTAAGCAAAAATCTATCCTCATGTGGAGTCTCCATGCATTAGTCCATAGCAACGTCCCTAGCAACGGTTTGTTTGCACCCAAACGCCATGTTGTGACGTCATCACTTACGGGGTCAATTATTAAAAAAATAATATATATACAACATTGATTTAAGCCTAGGTTACACCGCTCGTCATCAACATCATACGAAAGACAGTTTGCATACCAATTCGAACGCAAGTCACGGCGAGATCCGCTTTTTGAATGCCGCATGGCAATGAGTTCAAGGAGAAAACTTGGCACGCGGCGTTCGAACCACGGATACTGCGGTAACTCGTGTATGCAGACTGTCTTTTGTATGATGTATGACGCAGCGTGACCCCGGATTTACGGTTAAAAAAAAAAAAGTGTATAGCATTAATCTTTTGGTGGCCCGCGATGTAAACCGCCACTAAGGCGGTCGGTGCTAGCGCGAGTGCCCGGAGCGAGCTGCACCGAAGTGGAGAGAGAGAGAGAGCAGCTAATGCCCGCTCAGCGCAGCTTCCCTTCCCCATCTCTGCTTCCCCATGAGTCAGCTCGTTAAGTAAGTCACTCGCAGAAGCGCCAAGTGATCTTAATAATGACTCCCGCTTTCATTTGGCATCCGATTCCCGACCTTTCTTTCTCCCTCGCCCATTCTTTACATCCTCTCCCCCGGGTCCTTAGCTCTCTCTCCTAGTCTTCAGTTCCTTCTCGCCTTCTTTATTGTACTTCATTACCGTTCCATTCCTTTCCTTTCTTGTTTTTGTTTCTCTCTTGTTTTGAAACCTGACAACGCGGCGCGACTCTTGTACTCGCATGTCAAAAGCCGCGGGGTCTGAGCTTGTCATTTTCGCTTTTCTTGATTGCTGCTGCTGCTGCTGCTTCTGCTGTTGCTGCTCTTCGGAGAAGTCTGCTTCGTCTTGATTGGGAGTACAGCGCTCGAAGAATAGCGCCGAGAAGAATGTCGCTGCGGGTTCTTGAGAAAAGTCGGATGAATTTCGTGACAAATCGGATAACACTGGAGGGACCCTGAAACTAAAGCCACTAAATAAGGTGTGTTTCAGAGTAACGACACTTCCGCCCCCTCTTGGTGCTTAAAATCACGGTTGCAAATTATCTTAAGCTTTATCTCGAACTCGCAGGAAGCGCTTTTTCGTCCTCTTCAAATCTTGAAACAGTGCGCAACAGAGCAAAACGATGTCGGTTAGGCTTCCATGGGGTCCGATTTTTGCCACCTCTAGTGCGAGAACGAGATCTTGACTTACCTCTCTCGCGGAGCGAGCGAAGGTAGCGTTCGTAGACGGCTCGTCTGCTAACGCGAGCGCAGAACGCGGTTTCGCCTGCTACGGAGTGTCATTTAGAGAGTTTTAGGGAACCATTTGTTTGCACATCCCATACGGTACAATGGGCCGTCCGGCACGAACTGCGCATGCGCTACAGCTGAAGTCTCGCACATGCGCAGTTCGTACCGGAGGTCCCATCGTACCGTATCAGATGTGCAAAAAAAGGTTCTCTAAAACACTCTATGAGCAGACGAAAATAAATTAAGAAAACACCCTACATCAGCTGCTAAAAGACCGAAAAAAAAAAAAGCTGATCGTCTGCTACAAAACAAACCGAACGCCGCGGCGGAGTGAGGTCGGACTGTGGTCGAAAATGCGATCGTCTCCTATTACTCGTTAGAAGCCTTTGACAACTCGCGCTTCTTTTGGCAAACCTCAATTGTTCTATACGTACGTACACAAGCCGACATCGATCGGTAGATAATAGAGTACTAAGGACAAGCTCGTCAGAGGCCACGAGACCTTTTTCGCTCTCTGGGAGTGGTGAGATGTTTTCATTAAAAGTTTGCCCGATTTTGAACTCGCGAACGGGTCCAAAGTGTCTCATTGGTGGATTACGTGTAAGCTGCGGTGCCACGTCCAATCAGCGACCGAGGACGCGCTCGCTCTCACCTGAAACAAAATCAGACCACTGACACCGTGTCTAAAGCTCGGAATATAGAATGTCCGAATCGTGAATGCTCTCCCATTGCGGCCGCTCTGTACAGAGTATCAAAATGGCGGCGCAGACTACAAAACTGGGGAATCTAGCGCGGATGCTCTAAGCGTGACTTACTTAGTGGCTCTACCTGAAACAAATGGGTTGGAGCACCGCAGCTCTCGAGTGCACTGAAGGAAAAGTTTGAGCTGCAGAATGCAGTGATAGTACACGGGTCGGCTTGCTAGAAGCAGTGACTCGGACAAAAGTAATCAATTACAATTACTATTGCCTAAAATCGATTAAATTAGATTAATTGATTACTTGAAAATATAACCGCTACTTTTCCGATTATTTCGGGTTTTCAAAACGGCAGAATCTTCTTCCGGTTTGGAAACAGTCATTTCGTATTGTCCATTATTGGATTGGGATCATTGAGTTATAAATACTTATTTTCTTAAGACACCAAATTTGGTCAACCGTCCTTCTGGCTTGAGGATTCTTTGGTGGAAAACTTGTAGAAAACAAAGGGCGCAATTATAAAGGGGAGATAAGATAATAACGGCCACAAGTAATTTTAGTACTTCTATAAATAATCATATTACCCTTGTGATTACTTTCTAATAACTGTAATCTAATAATTAAAATTTTACTCCAAAAAGAAATCTATTACAAGTAATTCGATTACATGTAGTGAGTACCGTACATGTCTGGCTAAGACTGTGTGAAAGAAAGCACTGTCAAAGCAAGTGCACGAGCAGAGTGGCACAGGATTTCGAGTCTCAAACGCTCTCAAAACCCAGAGTTCTGAAAGATCTTTTTTTTTATTTTTTTTAAATTTTGCACAGTTGCACTTTATTTATACTATGCGAAACTCACATTCTCACTTTCAGCAATGATATACTTTCTATTCTTTACCGTGGGTGCAAGGTTGACTGTGTCTTTCTTGATTGTTGCGATGCTTTCGATAACGTTTCTCACACACTTTTACTTTTTAAACTTGAGAGACTTTACATTGATCCTTACATGTTTCCATGGGATTAATGCTTTCTAACTTATCGGTATCAGCTTTTTGCTACTAATGAAGCTAACAATTCCCCCAGTCCTGTTACCTCTGGTGTTCCCCAAGGGTCCGTTCTTGGACACCTTTTGTTTTGTTTCTTTATGTAGTTATCAATGACTTACCATAGTGCGTATCACCATCAACCTAGCGTTTTTAGACCGTGCGTCTGTGTGCTTTCGTCTTGTAGCCGTTGGATGCGGTCAGATTTGTGGTGACACAAGATATGTTTTGTTCCTCCCGAAGGAAGCAGAAG
>JAZHYW010026853.1:0-13078 GCA_037355805.1 Ixodes ricinus
GCACCGCAGACACAGGGGTGCGCGTCCGGGAACCACAACCAGGACACCTCCGCCGCAAACTTCGAGCTGGTGAGGCAGGCTATCAATGGTGACGCCCTGCTTCAGGCTAAGGCGCACCATCCTCGTGGACGACTGTATGCCCTGAAAACCTTCCGTTCTCCAGGTTTCCGCGAGTGACCCTCTTGAACCTTCCCGTACCGCTCAAAGCTCTGAAGAGAGCGTCGTCCGGAACGTGGAACGGCACCCAGTGCACTTTTAATCGGACTTCGGAGTTGTCCGGGTCAAGCACTAAGCACTTCTTCTCTTCACAGAAAGTTCTCGTGCCTCCACTAACCTCTGTTTGGCTCCCGCGGTGTGAAGTGTCAGCATCCACAGGTGGTTCATTTGGTATGCGCCAATCGCCGCTATCTCCTTCATCACGCCAAGGCGTTCCAATTCGGCCCTGAAGTGGTCTACCCGGTAAGGGCGACCGGTCACGTCGCAATGAAGAAATACGGTGTTCACAGCAAAAATTCCTGCTGGCAGGGGTGGGAGAACAACACGATAATCGTCCGTCGAAGAAGGAACAGATAAACCGCGGCCCGAGTTGGCCGTTATCACTGCTCCATCGGAGCCAGCCATTCTGCGTCCGAGCGGTACGAACGCCAGATGCAGAATGCTACCGTTGCGCCACCGAGTCACCGGCGATGCGCACAGACCCTGTCACTCAAGGAGCGAGAGGGGCTTAGAGCGATAAACTGGCGATACGTTCAGCAAGCAAACGCGCATTGGTCCCGATTGACGACTTTGCAGGCCCTATGTGTAGCGTTCGTAGACCTTGGGGAGGAGATAATGATCGGTATAGTGATCGCTATCCCAGCTGCCATGTTGAGGTTGTCATCGTGTGCTGAGTGTTGTAGCAAAGCTGAGGTTCAGGACCAGCGGCGTAGACTTTCCATTTCCCGGCGGGGGCAGGCTGAGAAGTCCTCCGGGGGGGGGGGGAGGGCGCGTTACCTCTTCGCCAGAACTGGAGATTGAAGCTAACGAAGGCACGCTGGGATTCCATTCCCCATGTATTTCGTCAATAAAGGCAATGTGGACGTTATTTTGTTTACATGCCACAACTAGAAGCTCGTTACATGGCACGTAAACTGCGTCTCGGTAAGGATCATGGCCCGGGCCCGGGGGGGGGGGGGGGCTTTTGCCCCAACTGGATCTCAGCAGGGGGGGCACGAGGCCCAACGCCCCCCCCCCCCCGTAGTCTACGCCTATGTTCAGGACACAATTGGAGACCTCCGGTCTGACAAATGTCGCTGTTCCATCATTCAGTGGAGTAAGCCCTAGTGTGTCCACTGTCACCTCAACAGCAGATCCGCGCGTCGTTGTGTGCCTATCTCCTCAGGTGTGAATATGAGTGTTAAAGAGACGATGCAACAATTTTCAGACTTTGACCAATTCACTGCGGAAACTAATCTGCGTCACCTATAAAACGAAAAACAGAAAACTGTATTTTTCTTCAAATGCTAGTTCTTATTTTAAAAAAAATATCGAAGGTCAAAGTGCCTTTCACCTTTCCACGTCGACTTTCGAGTGACGTGCTCTGGGGGGGGGGGATCCCGTGGCTTCCTCTTGGGCCTTCTCTTCAGATACCCCAGCCGCTTCCTCCGCGATTGTCGACTTTTAAGGAATTAGCGCCGTCGAAGGTTGCGGAGAGCGATCGACACAAAGGACGCTTCACCACGGGGCTAACGGTGAGTGTAGCAGCAGAGGGGGACAGGTTTTGTTGACTTCTGCGAATCCCCCAGAGACGCTGTCATTTTAGTTCCCGTAACCGCGACAGGCGGCTGCAAATCGGCAAATATTTCGTTTTTTCTTGTTTGTTTCTTTGCTTTGCGATTACGCAGCAGAATAGCAGTTTTTCGGGGAAAGGTGACGCGTTTTTGGTCACTTGGACTTGCATAAACAATATAAAAAAATGCAAACTCCCACTTCTTTCTACATTAAAATCGTTGCACTGCCCCTTTAAGGTCTGCCTGAAATAATACGTTTGATGAGCAGCAAGGCATAATCTTGGTAATAACCGTGGGATCCCATTTGTTTCCCCGGCACACGTACGCAGAAAATATAGTGGTGTCGCAGTCCTTTCTACGTGTGGTTACAGCGGTGAACTCAGCCGCATCGTCGAAAAGTCTGTCAAGTCTATTTGATGTTGATCCAGTTCTCTTCAGACAAGTATCATTGCTTGCGGCACTTCGTTCTTTGTGTTTTCAGTAATGGGCATTAGGCCCTGATAAACAACGTATGGCGTAGTTAGGCGTGAGTGCGTTCGTGAAGTTGAATAAAACTTTCAGCCTTTCCACTCTGGTGAAGAAGGAAGACCAGCGGAGCTGTACAATGGAAAGTAATGGCCGGCAGCAAGTCGGCAAGCAGAGTGGCTTGTCGCCGTCGCTCATAGATGGCGGTAGGTGTCCAGAGTTCTGTGTCTTCATTTTTTTTGCGGGGGACACGATACTGGGGAAACTAGCCCTTAGCCACTCCGCTGTAAAAACAGAAGAATAAACATATTGACGGACAGAACAGCACACTCTTTCTGACTTTCAACACAAGTAGCTTTATTAATGCTCCGGCATCCGGCCCAAGAGACCCAGAGACGGAGAGGAGGAGGGCGAAAAGCCGGAACATGGAAAGGTGAGGGTTGGTAGGAAGAGGATAAAGGCGACACAGACAGTAAAGTCACTAGCGCGGAAGAAGAAAGGCCGGAAGGAAAGCCGCAAAGAAGCGAAGCCGCCTGAAACGACATCACCGCACGACCTAGGCCCGCGGGGCCTTTGTCAAGGCTATCAACTGCGGCCGAAGGTAGGCCGCCTCCTTCGTGGAAAGAGAAAGCTAGGGCTCCGAGACATTTCCGGAAGCGTGCATTATCGCGTAGGCCTCACTGATATCACGGCCGTAGCGACCTCGGTTCGAACCTAAGATTCGTGCAGTATTCTATTCGCGTTTCTTGAAGGGCAAGGACGTCGTATCGGTTGGTTTGTAAATGTAGGCGCAGATATGAGAGTCGTGGCCGTATGCCGTTAGTATTCCACTGAAGCGCTCTAGGACATGCGAAAATTCGGGTGCGTCTCTGTGACTGCATGTTGGGCTGTAGTATTATGCTATATTCAGCAGTAGGAGCGCTGCCTGAGTGAAGCCGCATAGGATGTGTGCCCACGAGGCGTCAATGCCATCCAGATAAGCGCATGCCATTTCTGCTTCCATTCTGATTAAATTTATCGAGCACGCGGTATAGCTCCTTCGGTGCTTCTCGGGGTAATCTTTTTTGAACAAGCAACCGCTGATGCTTGTTCAATATTGTTGACACCCGTGGAGTGTTTATACCCTTGATAGATGCTACGTTGCACTTCGACTTCTAGGGGCCCGTGGGAATGGTGACACCGGGGTTGGATTTACTAGAAGCTGTTGCTGAGTTATTATTAGGTGGTCTTTGGATAATTATTGAGGACAGGTCTTGAGTGCTCCGGCAGAGCTTAATCCTTTATAGCCAAGGACTGGGGCTTACGTGTCCTCCGCTGGGGCTTCTCCCCTTTTCTTAGAGGTGCTGTGTGCGACTACATTGTGTATGTTTTCTTGTATGGCTCCCGAAGTCTCATCTACAATATTTCTGGCAGAGCGCCAGTCAACAGCGTATCTCTTTGCGGATATGACGACATTCTGCTCTTCTCTCTTTTTTGGACAGACTGGAGATGCAGCCTCATATGCTTATCCACAGTTGACGCACTTAATTACTCTGGATTTGCATTTGCTGTTGCTCGTGGTGTTAGTTATATGATGCGACCCTCAGCGCAACGAGAGCATGCGAAGCGCGGGGGCATGAGAGTGCAAAGTGTCCGAAACCACCACATTTGCGACACTGAATAGGACGGGGCTTGAATTCCGTCACTTGGTGTCGTACTAGTTCTAGTAGCACGAAACTTGGCAAAGGGTAACTGTTCAATGTTAGCTTTACAACACCTGTCACCCCAAGACGGCGTACTCTGGCTATGCGGCCACCTCGACCGGAGGTTTTCAAAAATTTCAGGATCTCGAAGTTCAGCATCGACATTTTTGATGACACTAATCGATGTGGAACCTCAAGAGATTTGTAGGCTCTTACAGAGACACTACAAAGTTCATGGCATCATGTCAGCGTCCTTGTTGTTCGTCCGTTGGGCACATCAACGGCGACGGCCTTGAGTTGCTCGTTGGTGCGGATCTGAAGAATACACTGTGGACCAAGCTTCTCTAGGGCGTTGGAAAGCTTCAAGCTACTCAAAGTTGCTAGCTTTTGGCCAGGCTTCATAGCGTCAAAGATTAATGTGAGTCCTTCATAGACGTTCGGCTGTTTGCGAACTGTTCCCAAACTCGAAGCAGATTCGGACAGTGTTTTGTGTGAGCGCTTACGTGATCGTGCCTTGTTCCACTCTTCGTTGTTGATATTGCTTTCTTCCATAATTTTGACCCCTGTCTCGGATGAGTTGGCTACTTACTCCAGACAACCTAAATGTGGCCGCTGTACCATGACCATCATATGTGGAAGCGTACGACATGCTGTGTTGGCCAAGAGTGTTGTGTTTTGTCGATGCTTTGTTCGTGATGTTGGTTGTGGCGCTTTCAATGCTCTGCTGCTGAAGTTCGAACCTGGATTCAAGCATCTTAGTTAGAATCTAGAAAAGACGACCCTTACGAGTGACTTCCCACTGGCGACTGCTCGGACGTCACGGGTAGTTTCAAAGCTTCTTATGGTTGGTGTTTGAAGGCCATGGCTGGTAATAGGCTACCAAAAAGGCTGTCGAATTGACAGAAGGAATGTTTTACGCCCTCAATTTTAGGCACCTCTTTCTTCCTCTCCTCAATATAATTGGGGTTGTGGGGATATTTATACAGCGTGTAGTTGGTCAGCCGTTCCAAAGTTGCGACGAGTCACTCGCTGTAGATGAGCAATTTTAGCCATTGCGGTGCAACAGCTAGCCTGGGGACTTTAACGTGCACCACACAGTAGTGATACACGGCCGCACGCCGGTACGATGATCATCCAGATGGAAACGGGCAATGGTGTTTATTGAACTTTCCTCTCCACACCCCAGCCCGTTCCTGTAACTCGCATGAAAAGAAAACTACGAAATAATTGACGACGAGAAAGATTGTGAGCGCCTCATGCCTCAGAGGAACGAGAAGGTAGCTCTTTACTTTCAATCCCGAAGTAGCGCATTCCCTTTGAATCACAATAACAAGCAGCGTGCTTAGTTACTCCTTGAGTGAATGGAAGGGGCAAAAATAAGCCTGAATTGCTCTAGCCTAGGTTGCGCAAGCTTTCCGTTGAAATTATAATGCCGCGAGCGTCACAGAGGTTTAGCCGACGCCTATGGTTTATGGCGTCGGCGATGGCCCATGGCCGACGCTCATGTGTGCATATTTACAGTGCTAAACTCGGTCACGCACTCGTCGCCCGCTGAGGCAGACCAAGTTCTAGGCTGTATAAACACACACACAGCGCCCCCCCCCCCCCCCAATTTAAACCCATGGTCTCCCGGCACGAGTTCTTGGCATTGATTGTTCTACGGTGGCATTTTGTTAGCGGCAAATGTTTGTGTTTTCAGAGAGCGCGTGTTGTCGGCGTCGGCTGCTATATTAAGATTGGCATCACGCTTGAGCAGAACGAACATTGAGGCACCCGAGAACAGTCCAGCTCCAACAAAGTACGCGACTCCGCATGAGTGCCCTGTGCTCTGTCGGCATATAATCGGCCCCAGGTCACGTGGCTGCTTGCTCTGGCTCCAGGATGAGAGGGAAGACTGCTCGTTTTTTGCCAATTCTTTGGTGCAACTGCCGTTGCACGGATGGAACAACTAACGTATGTTTCCGAAGGTTATGAATGATCAAGGGTTAATTGCAAGTGGTAGATACTTAAAGTAAAACAATCTGTTGTACCGCCCACTTTACGTAAAGAAAGGTAACTTCACGATGGGTCTTTGATTGCTTTCGTCGTTTCTTACCCACTGATAATTAGATTTTTTAGACACAGTATAGAGAGAAAGCGAGAGCAGTAGGAGTCGCCTTACCTGTCAAAAGACGACTGAGACAATGGAAGCTGGGAAATTTTCACTTATGTTTGAACAGTTATCTATTCAGTCAATGCAGGTGGTAGAGCATCCTTCCTTCCCTTGCAGTTGAGGGTGTATAGCTTGATGTAGCAAACGACTGATGCGATGAGACGTGTACACGTGACTAAAAAGTAGCTAGATACCGTTGCTCGTTACTCACCAGATATAATTAAACACGTTATTTTTTACTCAGAAAACAAAACGCGTTACTTCAGCTCCAGTGTAACGCGTTACTTTCTCGTTACTCTAAATGTGTAGCCATTCAAAGCAGCTAATGCCTTATAATGTTTTGCATAGTTAATAATTTCTGTTTGTGTTACATCTATGTTTCATGCATGCGCATAAAACACTGATGTAACAAAACATGCACGCACTCTATTTGATGTACTAGCTCATTGCTGACGGAATAATCTCCTTGTGCTTCAACGCAGCAAGCTTTTTATATCAAACCTTATACCTTAGACTCAAAATTTGTGGGTATGAGTGAGGCGGCGGAGTCACCGACGTCTAACAGCAAATACCGCGGTTCACACCACGCTTCTGTTTTCTTGTTTTTAGACTTGGAAGGAAGTTGAAAAGAATTAATGTTGAGAGTTGGGCTAGCTGGTATTCAACGAATACCAACTAGCCCAACTCTAAACATTAATTCAGTTTATTTCTTCTGCATCGGGCTCTTTCTCTGTCAGTTTCTTCTCCTTCGTCCGTGTTTGTTTGCGCTGTTTTTACACAGCGCTTGTCCCATCTGCGTGTTTCTTCTCCTTCGTCCGTGTTTGTTTGCGCTGTTTTTACATTATGGGTACGATCGAAGTTGAAAAGCTTCTTTCTTGTTGAGATTGTGCTGAGCCGGAATCGCACAAGCTTCATTCGGACTGCACTGATGAGTGGACAAGGTGTCTCACTTTGTTTGCTGAGCTTCGTTGAACTCGTCCGCGTGGCGTAAATTTCATATTACTAACTCTAGAGTACAAGGTTCGCCATTTTCCCGTGCATTCAGGTTGTCGCAAGCGGCGGAGCAAGGAGCCAGACCTTTGGAGTCCCGCACGTGGTTACCAACTAGCTTTACGTCTTATTCGCTATATTTCACGGCCTTCCTAAGGACCAATCCATGTACTTACCGGTGGAAAGATATTCGTGTTACTTTCGAAGCTTTCTTTTTGCATAGCGCACAGGTGCACGGCACCGCATCAACGCAAAACAAAACCAGATGAGCGGCTTCGCGCTATGGTTTTGAATAGGCGCTCCCCGGAAATGCAAAACCGCGTAACCACCAGAGTTCCGAGGTTTCGACAGAAGGGAAGTTAATGTAGCGGAATGGGTATATTGTTTTCTATAAGCGTTACAATATCTCAGAATTTATTTTACAAAGTTAAATTATCACGGTTGATTTTTCTGTGAGTTTTCAGTCTTCGCAATTACCATTGCGACTGTCGTCCTTCAGATGACAACATTGGTTTTTTTTCTCTCTGTGTTCTGTTGCGCTCTTTCGCGATCTTTCACTCATCCGGGACTCATGATATCGGCGCACAGGATTTTCAACTCCTCCTCACCCACCTTTACCCACTTGCCGCGTAATAGTGGAGTGCGGATGGTAGACTTTACCAGTGCCTGGAGCGCATTGCAATGAAAATTCGGAACTACCTAGCTCAAGATAAGGATTGGATCCTTTGGGAGTGACGGCAGTGAGGAGATTCACAAGTAAGAAGCTTTGCATTTGCGATTGCCTTTTCTTCCTCCAATTCCTAGGTGAAACTTCCACACTTGTACACTCCACATGCACGTGCACCCCGCCTTTGTACTATAGTTTTTACCGTCTTCAACTGTAGAATTGTTTCCGAATCGAAGCTAGCCAGGGGTGGTACACAAAGGATGGCAGAGAATATATTCGAGAGATTAACCGAACGAATTTTTTGTTGTGTTTGTTATTTGAAGGCTTATCCAGATTGGAGTGAACCATTCGCAGATGTAGAATTCAACAGATACGATCAGGGATAACTGTGGTTCAACTAGAACAATTTCTGCACATAAGTGTATTCTGTTTCTTTCGCTTTTTATCCATCAGATTCTCAGGCACTGGTGGGGCTAAAAACCAGGTATGGTGCTGTTGGAACTATTCAGACCAGCGCGTCGACACCAGAAAAATGGGGAAAGCACGCGACCAAAGACTGGGAGTTTGCCACTACCACTGCCGCTTGATCGTGAGCTGTGCCAACTACACCCAGAGCAGAAGGAAGACGATGGCTCCCAAACGATGTCTCAGACTATGTAAACAATGTCTGACCACTAATTTGTTTTTGTTTTTTATTGGAGCGTTGATTTTATTGAAACAAGTTCGATTATCCTGGTTCCGGAACCTTTTTTGGAACCAGGGTGACGACCGCGCTGCGCTCGCTGTCTTGCTGCTCCGAATCGAGACACGAAGCTCTGTTTAATCAACCATCAGACTTATCATCCACTCCGGTAAAGGTCCCTGGTGCCGCAAGCCCGGACTACCTTTACCGGACCGGACAGTAGGTCGGATCGGTGATTAAACCGAGCTTCAGGTTTCAACATCGGAGAAGCAAAACAGCGAGGCCTAACGGCGCGGCGATGGAGAGACTCAAACAGTTGCGGGAAGACCCAAGGCTCGCAAGTCAGCAAAGTACTTTCGGAAATTGACACGTCTGTGGAACGCGAAGTGCCTGTTGAAGAGGAGCTCCGATTCTCCTCGCTCGTCTCAATACCATACATGATCAACTGAACATAACGGACGCTGCCATCGAGCCATTGTTGACAGATGGAGAAGCCGAACAGGAGTGCGCGCGGACTATTGAGTACAACGATCGTGTCGTCAGCTTATCCCGCTCGCTTGAGCTTCAAAATTACCATCGCAAGTGCTGACGGTGCCAAACCACCGATCAAACAAGCCAGAGCGGCAATGAGTCATCTGGGTTATTGAAAAAGTGAAGCGCCCCAAGATGGAGCTTTTGAAATTCGACGGGTACAGCCTGCGGTGGCAGCACTTTTGGGAGCATTTTGAACAGGGGGTCGACAATAACCGAGAGTTATTGCCGACCGACAAGTTGAACTACTTGAGAGCTGCTCTCTCTGAAGAAGCCACTGCGGCGATTGCCAGAAAACCTGCGACAGCGAGCGTCGCTACGAGGGCGCTCGGGACATCCTCAAAATCCTGGTTCGGCGACGAAAAACGATTGATCGACGATCACATCATCAGGCTTTTGCGGAGACAGCGGATCCGATCATCACTTGAAGTCCGAGGACTCAGGCGACTTCACGAAGACCTGCAAGGAAACATCCGTGGGCTCAGCGTATCTTGGGGTGAGCGAATAAACCTTCTCCACACTTCTGCACCCTCAATAATTCGGCTGCTTCCGGAAGACCTTGCTCTAGCCTACCATAGAACTGTTGTACGCGACGAGGCGCACCGACAACTGACCACCCAATCCGCTGCCCTGTCGAGTCACAACGGTGGCCAAGACCGGATCAACAGAGGAAACTGCCAAGTCTCCTGAGATTTCTCCACCTAGAAGTAGAAAGCAGAAAGAGGACTTCCTGAACAAAGAAAACAGATCATCACCTAAAAGACAGTTCAGAAGAAAAACAATTTACGTTTCCTACATCAAAAGAACCTGCGAGGTGGTGGACAAACACAGGGACGGCAGCAGCACTCCTACAACGAACAGACAACCAGGAGTGTGCGTTCTGCAAGTCGCCAAACCATGCAACCGACGTGTGCAGTGAAATCATGTCTCTCACTGAAAAATGACAGATCCTTTTAAAAGGCTGGACGATGCTCCCAATGTACAAAACAAAACCATATCGCCAAGAAGTGCAGAAGCAAGATCGCATGTTCTGAGTGCCAAGGTCGACACGCCACCGTAATTTGCGATTCCGAATTCCTCTCGAGATCAAGTGAGAAACTGGATACACAACGGAAGAGTAAAGTCTCTACCAGTCCCGTGACACTTGAAGCAGCTGTCTCTGATGAAGGAAAGAAGACGGTGCCCTGCAACAGCTACAGTTTGGAGCTCAGGAGCCAAGCACAGTGCATTGATCAGAGTCTTCTTGATGGTGGTAGCCAGCGGTTATTTATGACTAAAATCAGGCCGAGAGAACTGGGATGCCGACATTTATGCAACGAGAGGCTAACAGTAAGAACGTTCGGTGACCATAAAACCAAAAAGACGTTGCATAGGGTACTAGTGACTCTTGAAAATAGGCGAAGTGGCCAACTCTTTCGGTTGGAAGCTCTCGAGGCTGACCAAATTTGTGGACAGCGACTGCCTTAACCTTCAGAAGAAATTAGTCGACAACTTGAAGCTATGGGAGGTGTCATTGCAGACCTCTACATGAAAGACCGCCGTTGGCGTCGACGTTCTGGTAAAAGACCATTACTGGGACTCTGTCACAGGCAAGATTCGGTAGCTAAATGGGAAGCTTCGGGTTGTGGAGACTCCCTGGTTGGACGATGCAAGGGCCAATGAAACTTTCATCAACAGTTGTCCGATGCTCCCAGGATTAAACTCAACGCAACAACAGCTGAAAGCACGACATCGGAGGTCCTACAGAAAGTCTGGAACTTGAAAACGATGGGGGTGACCGAAACGCTACGTACATAAGTAGATCCAGTGAGCCAGAGGTTTCAGGAAACCACCAGAAGAAATAGTCAGCGATATTATGTTTCATTTCCATAGAAGGACACAACGGATTTGAGCTAAAACCGACGGATCGCCGAGAAACGCCTTCAACTCGTAACAAAAAGACTCATCCGGAATGCTGAGCTAATGAGGGAGTACGACGCAAAAATCCAGGCGTACACAAAAACCGACATAGCAGAACCTGCTGCCAGCGAACAAACAGAAAAAAGGCTCTACTACTTGCCGCACCAAGCAGTTTATCGTGAGAGCAGTACAACCACCAAACTGCGAGTCGTCTTTGATGCCTCGACTCACAACTCTAGCTCAAAGTCTTTGAATGACTGGCTGAAGAGTGGACCCAACCTTAACCGAGATATCGTTGGGATACTTCTTAACTTCCGAAGACATTGTGTGGCATTGGCGGCCGACATAGAAAAAGCATTTTTTAAATGAACATCGCAGCCAACGATCGTGACGCATTACGACTCCTTTGGTACGGAAAGACACCAGAAATTGGAAAGCCTCTTTCTCCAATAATCGAATGGAGGATGACACGAGTGCCCTTCGCCACCACGTCGAACATTTTTTTTTTTTTTTTTGCGACGACACTGAGACATTACTTTGGAAGCCATGGCATTGAAATATCCGGAGACAACACCACTGCTTTGAGACTCCCTGTACGTCGATAGAATTCTTATGGGTGCAGCAAACGAGGCAGAGGGACTGAAGATTTGCACAAAAGCGACTGAAATCTGCCAATAAGCATCCATGATGTTACACTAAAAAGCCTCCAACTCGAGTCATTTGCTCCAACCAATATGCGCGAACCAAGAGAGCGACAAACCATTGGGGAAGATTGCAGGGTTACTGAAAGTGCTGGGACTGAACTGGCAACCTAACGAAGACATCATGACATTCTCCCTAGGCGATGTGGTGAAGTTTCTTGAAAGAAACACGGATACAAAAAGGTTCGTGTCACACACAACAGCCAGGTTGTGCGATTTATTAGGCTTCATCGATCAATTGGTCGACCGAGCAAAGATATTGGTCCAGCGGATCTGGCAACTGAACCTGACTGGGACGAACTTTTGCCATGGGGATTACTTACTCACTGGCACAAGTGGTGTGAAATACTGACGTCACTTTGACGCCTTGGTGCCACACGTCTACTGGCAAGGAATAAAAGGGACACCGACACGAAAGGTCCTACACGTCTTTGCTGACGCGAGCCCCGTGGCATATAGGGCTGTTGCTCCTCTGAAGGAGGTTTCACTGGCACGACTCGAACTTCTGGCATGCCTTATTGCCACAAGACTAAGTAATTATGTCCAGACAGAGTTACACGAAGACATTCAAGAGGTACGCTTGTGGACGGACTCAAAGATAGCACCTCTGCTTGATTCTGGGGATGCATGCGGATGGAAGCTATTCGTGAGCAACAGAGTTGCAAAATTCAGAGCAAGTCTGATTCCGACATCTGGAGACACTGCCCAAGAAACGAAAAACCCAGCGAATCTAGTGACCAGGGGAATTTCCGCACTCGAGTTGCTGCGAAGCAAGACGTAATGGAGTGGACCCAGTTGGCTAAACAGCCGTTCTCTGTGGCCGCAACAATCTTGAGTTCAAGGTGACTCTGCGGAATTGCCTGAAGAAGAAAGGTTGACTACTTTGACAACAGTTTCAAACACGACAGTGACACCGGAGATCGAGACATTAAGTTCTGCGCTTCGCCTAGTGCGAACGACAGCGTGGATGCTGCGGTTCATAAACGAAACGAGAAGAACAAGTGCTAACTCTGGACCATTAACTGGTGAAGAACTCAACCGAGCAGAGAGGTTATTGATAGAACAGATACAATGTGTGGCCTTTGCTGAAGAATTGCGGAGTATTCGAGATGGCAAGACACTACCAACAGGTTCAACCCTCAGGGTTGTTTCCCTCATAGACAACAATGCACTGTTCTGAGTGGCGCGAAGACTTCCGTTTTTAGGAAAGCCTGACGACGAGCAGCATCCAGCTGCGTTGCCGAAAGACCACCATTTCCGCTGTTTGCTAGCCAATCAAGCGCACCCACGATTACTCCATGCTGGAGTGTGTGACACGATGGTGCGTCAGAAGGAGCAATTCTCAATCTTACGTGCTCTACAAGTGGTCAAGAAAGACATAGGAAAATGTATACCATGCCGACTTCTCAATTCTCGCTTAATAACTGAAATGACTGCGCCCTTGCCTTCGGACCGTGTTACGGAACCGGATGCCTTCGAGATCGTTTTAATCGATTTTGCAGGAGCCTTGTGGGTTTCAACGAAGACGTCGTTCAAGAAG